>JBAMJV010001262.1:0-46885 GCA_037951105.1 Echinarachnius parma | reverse complement strand
AAGCACTCATTGTCACAAATGTTACACATGTATACAGATCGACTTTTCTGACGTGCCGACATCTTTCCATTTTCCCCCCTCTTTTTAGTGTCGGTGTCTTTTTGTTGTGTCTGATTCGATGTTGATCGAAGTGATGGCTCGGTGAAGTGATGGCTTGGTTGACCTTCATGAATGTTTTGATGAGATGACGGGAGACGACTTGGTTGTTTGTTCTGTTGATGTCTGAGGACCAGTGTTTGTTGGTACTGCCTGTGCATCAATAGTTTACAATGGAAGTTTAGTAAAAACCAGAGTCGGGTTAAAGGGATAGTTGAGTTCTGGTAAGGGAGAGTACAGTTTTAGTGAAACTGAATTTTAGTAACCAAAACCTGCATCATTACATTACAAACTAATAGTTATAACTAGAAAGGAACACAAAATTACAAATGACGTAGTAAAGATCATGTTATCATTCAAAAAGAGCCGTTAAAACGTAAGAGGGCGCTCTCTAAACACTCATCGGTTTCAACCATTTTGAATAAAATATTGTGCATGTGATGCTTTGTTGAAATAGTGATTAGATAGAAAATAACCAACAACTATTTAAATACCTATTTTGTAACTTTTTTGAAAAGAGGAAGCATTTTTTGAATTTTTAACGGCTGGTTCAAAATTCTCTAATAAACCCGGGGCCCGGGTTTATTACAAATTGTTATATTTATGGATATTTCAGCCGTTTCTGAACCGATTTTGATCAAACAAAGATGATTTTATTGTTTAAATATTATGCTCTTTCAAATTTTACACTCAGTTTTTCATTACCTCACAAACCAATTAAGTAGTCTAGCGCCCTCTCTACCAAAACTCAACTTTCCCTTTAATGTGGTGTGTGATAGATTGTATCAGACAAATTAAATATATAGAAATACAAGCTTGACACGGGAATAAATGAATGTCCACGCAGTTGATATAAATTGGAATGACGTCATTAGTAAGAAGATAAACAAATGTCCAAAAGTATGTATTGCACTGCGATTAGTTAATTTGTATAGGCCTAGAAAAAGTAAGTGACAGTCCGCGGATGTATAGCGAGAATAGCGACAGTTCGGAGAGATGATGAAGAAGTAGAACGCGAGCGTGGGTGAAGAGATGACGATGTTGAATCCTGTTCGATCGATGGACTAGCGCGCATGATGTGGCAGCGATGGCAATCGATGAACTCCGACACGTGCCGTGGAGATCGAGAAGAAAAGCCTGGAAGCCTAACATGTCCGTAAAGATGAAGACAAAATGATGAACATCAAAGAAAAGATGGATGGAAGACCGAATGGCTCGGTGGATGAAGAGGTGGATGAAGATGAAGTTGAATGGCTGAAGTTTAACGCCCCATGATGTCAGTATGCGGACTCTCCCTTGAAGTTGGTGAAATCAAGGAGTGGTTGACAACCATGTTAGTTGAATGGTAACTAACATGGCGATGATGAGGAGATGTTACTCCGATGGAAGTTGGTGGAAGAGTGAAGATCTAGCTAAAATACCACGTGGCAGAGGAGAAACAAAGAGGTGATTATCTGACCGAAGATAAATTGACATGGATCAGACAGGTCAGCCACCAGGGGTGTCGATCCTGGGGGGGCAGGGGGGGCGGTCGCCCCCCCCCCCTCCCCCCAATGAAAATATTGGGGGGGCGAACATATCATTTCGCCCCCCCCCCCCCCAATAATTCCGAAAATGAGGAAGAAAAAAATCGAGTGATATAATGCCAAAGAGGGGAAAGACACATTTATCAATAATTAATCTTCAAAATATCCCTTTTTTAGTTTGAAAAGGACTGTAAATCTGTTTTTGCCGCGCGCTTCGCGCGCATACATTTTCTCATATTGCAAGTTTCATTTGGGTTGCGGGAACTCACCTTTTGAAATGTGTTGGTCAGCGTAATTTCTCAAACGCACACCTCAAACGAAGTTTATTAAATCCTCATCTATAGATATAGTAGAGCAGATAAGTGTAAAATATCATGGAATCGTTCAAAGTTTGATACAAGCAACATACTCCGTATACAGACTACCTTAGGGACACTTTTTAGAAAAAAACATTTAGACAAGCAAACATCCAAGATGGCGGCCATTTTCCAAATGGCCGCCAAAAAGCTACTTTTTGATATAAAAATTGACCGAGTTGGCCGATTTTAATAATCTTGGTGTCGTTGTATATGTTTATTGACATGCTGAACACCATGATGATACATTCGGACTCATATGATGGCCCAAATCCAAGATGGCCGCCATTTTTCCAAGATTGCCCCAAAAAGCTACTTTTTTTATATAAAAATTGACTGAGTTCGTCGATTTTAATTAGTTTGGTGTTAATTTCGATGTCTAATGATATGCTAAACCGATAATGACACATACGGACCCATATGATGGCAAAACATCGACATGGCAGCCATTCTCCAAGATGGCCGCCCCAAAACTAATTTTTGATGTAAAAAATTAATGATTTTGCCAATTTTAATAATCTTGGTGTCGAACTTTGCTTCTTTGAATGCTGGAAACGATTGTGATACATTTAACTAATTTAATGGCTCAAATCCCCAATAGCCGCCCTTTTACAATGTAACCGTCAAAAATCTACTGTTGATATAATTATATACAAATTGACTGGGTTGATCGATTTTGATATCCCGGTGTCTGTTGATGTTTCTTGATGTGCTGAAAACATTTGTGTTACACAAGGACCTAAACAATGGCGTAGCTAAGAGATATATGGCTATATAACCCACAGGGGGGGGGGGGGCACTCATGTAAAATGTAAGACGGGTACGTGCCTCTTACAAAACCCCCGTTTTCACACCCGATTGCCACTCTCAAGATACCAGATTTTCAAAAATTGCCGCTCCATTGTCCTTCTTCTAGTCAGCTCCTTGGACCACCATTTGAGGGTTTCCGTAGGTCTTTGGTAGCTCCAAGTCCATGTATTTTTTAGTTTTAGTCTGCTCCTTAGACCTCTTAACTCCCGTTTAAGGGTTTTTGTAGCTCCAAAGACCCTATATGTGTTGCTTGATGTAGTCAGCTCTTAAAGGGATCTAGTAACTTTGTTGACATGTGCAAAAAGTGATGAATGGTTGATGCAATGTATATTGTTGTTATCTCATATGTCCACAGGGTATTGTGTGAAAATTTCAAGTCAAATGGCCATTGTATGGCCAAGTAATGAGCGAAAATGCAAAGTGATATTCAGTAACTCACTGCACTCACTTTGTACACGGAAGAAAAACTCGCCCAGAGTTTTTCTTATCTGAATACTTAAATCATACATATCTTTGTAACGAAAGGGAAATTTGAACAACCGAAACATGTCCCATGATTTTATTGTTAATACGAATACAACAAGGTATAAGGGAACCGCTAGAATTAAAATTTTATTTTGAGGATTTGGGCAATGTTACTAAGTCCCTTTAAGACCCCCATATCAGAGTTCCGTGAGGCACACCCCGTCAAAATATTTAAGTGCCCCCCCCCCCCCCCCCCCCCCCCATCTCGGATATAACCCCTCTTTATGTAATTAATTTTTTTGTACTTGATTTTTTGATAGGCTGCTCCTTTATTGCTATTTCCTATCCCGGAATGATCTCTTTACCTCATCCTGGTCCGTCCAAACCCCTGGCCTCCTGAATATATGCCTAACATGTTTATTAAGAGAATAATACGATTTTAATCATTAATAATGTATTGGAAGTTTATGTACAGTATGCATAAAACAGCATTTTATATACCCAGATCAATTCACATGTTCAGATTAATACTGGCTACGCCATGGACCGCTCTATATACAAACACAACTGTAGAGATGTTTGCAGCTTCCTTATACACCAGTTCGTAGATAGCATTGGGGCCCGGATATGGGTCGTTTGACCCCTTGACCATTGAATTTACATTCATGGGTAGGATATAAAGCTTTTACTCTGTGCAGTCATGTTCAGAGTGGCAGATGGTTGTCATGGGATATCCTTTGTTACTTTCATGAGAACAATTGATCAACCTACGCAACAAGGAATTTCCAATCGATGTACTCAAGAATAATAAGTAAAGAACCTTATCCAGTCCTTTCAATTCGATGAATGCCGCATTGGGTCGATTGACCTTTGTATTGCGCATGCGCAGATTGTAACTACGAACTGGCTTATTATCAGCTGTGGGTCATAGGGGTATAATATTACTGTTACAGTATCACACGTTACTATTCAATATGCTTTCAAAAAACTTTGTATAGATGGACACCGACACTGGTCATACCGGCCGTTCCTCCTTTTGATGATGTCAGCCTTTATTTTTTCAGGGAACCATGGTTCAAAATATTGCTTTTTCAAATAAAAGGCAACATTTGTTATATCCAAAAAGTTTAGAAAAATATATTTCCATAACATTTATTAAAGCTAGTGTCTAGGACGTATGATATATATAAAGAACCTAATTATGCTGTCTGCATATCCATCCCCTTACCCATGCATTTGAACCATTCCTGAAGCATGATATGTACATATCAGTGCAAATAATAGTTTAGCAACATCAAATTATAGATCATTAGTGTCTTGCATATTACTTTCTTTTAGAGGTTCATCCATTTCCTGGGATAAGTTCAATTGCTTACCCATTCTCTTATTAAAGTGGGACTGAGTTTGCACTACTTGCTCATGGTGGTTGGTCAAATTAGCAGGTTTATCTTTACACCCTGAATGGTCATCATACTCGAGGAAATGATGAACTTGGAGTGGGCTATGACATGTTTTAGAGACTGACATACTTGGATCCATATAGGTGATAGCTGGGTGACTAGTATCCGAGTCAATGTGTTATAAATTATACTTACAACCCAAACTGAATCATTACAGAGAAGCAAATAACAGACCAAACTCTTACAAGATATGTTTGGGTATATATCGTAAAAAAAACCATGGCGTTGCCAGTCACAGGCTATGAGCATAATGGGGGCTGGGAGGGTGGTGGTGGAGATTTGGACATGTTAACCGGCATGTGGGGAAATAATTCATTCAATGAAAAATGGACTCCAAACACGTTAAAATTTGTTATTGCAATTGATTGATTTTCTGCTGATATACACAGGTTCAGGGCATAGGCAGCATTTATCCAAAATGGGGGATGGGACGATGCACGTCATTGTAGCTGGTTTGTGCGTAGCACAATCGTTTTAAAAATAATGGTGAACAAAAAATGAAAAGGACCCTTAGTGTGTTCATAATGATTTAAATCGTACAATTATTGTCACTCATTCATCTCAAAAGTCCAGAGGCATAACCAAAGGACTGCCAATGATGAGAGGGGTGGCAAACAAAGTTTTAGGGCAATATTTCCTATAAGCATGATACCGTAGCAGCCTTTACCGAAACATGAACAAGTGAAATCATGATTTCCCTTGGGAGAGATGGCTAATCCCTCCTTTATCCCCTAGCTACGCCATCTTGGAAAATGGCCGCCATATTCGATTTTACCATTATTAAGATCCATTTGTATGAAAATAGTTTTCAGCTCATCAAAAAAACCTTTTAATCAGTACAAAGCTTATTAGAATCAGCCAACTCAGTCAGTTGAAAAATTGTAAAATGCTTTTTGACAACCGTCTTGAAAAATGGCCGCCATGTTGGATTTTCGCCATTTTATATGTCTGTGGCAGCCATCTTGGATTTTCTCCATTATATTGGTCCGTTTGTATTACAATCGTTATTTAAATTAATATTTAAATTGACACTAATAAGATTATTACAATCAGCCAACTCGGTCAATTTGTATATCAAAAAAGGAGCTTTTTGCGACCATCTGAATAAATGGCTGCCATCTTGGATTTTTGTATATCACCATCGTTTTTAGCATTTCAAGAAACATATAAATCAACACCAAGATTATTAAAAGCGGCCAACTCAGTAAATTGTTATATTAAAAAGTAGCTTTTGGGGGCCATCTTGGATTTTGGCCATCATATGGGTCCGTATGTATTACCATCGTGTTCAGCATGTCAATAAACATATAAAACGACACCAAGATTATTAAAATCGGCCAACTCAGTCAATTTTTATATTAAAAAAAATAGCTGTTTGGCGGCCATCTTGGAAAATGGCCACAATGTTGGAATTTTGTTTGCCTAAATGTTTTTTTCTAAAAAGTGTCCCTAAGGTAGTCCGCATACGGAGTATGTTGCTTGTATCAAACTTTGAACGATTATTACACTTATCTGCTCTACTAATAGCACACCGTCACAGAAAATAAAATAATCTCGGTACATATGCGCTGAACGCAAATCAAATTGGAATATCATGTCCCCCCACATTTGAAAAAGGAGCAGATTGTCCCCTCCCTTTGTCATTATGTATGTTTGGTTCCATACCTATATACTTCGTGAAATTTCTGTCTCAGGTGTGCACCAAATCGCACAATTTCACGCCCAAAAATACAAAAGCTCCCTACTGTGGGAGGGGGACACCCCCTCCCACACCCTCCCCCGCTTGGTCGCTTCGCTTCCTCGCAATGTCGATCCCCTACACTTTTTAGAAATTGTTGACGCCCTTGCTTAGTTTCATGGGAGCCCAATGCCCTAGACTATATCGATGGCTCTATAGTATACATGATCACGTGGATCCATCTCATGCAAGGCTCAGTCTTTTCCTCGCTATGCCCTTTAAAAATACGTTATGAGTAGGTTCACTATTTTATACAATTTTAACACCCATGCTAGGAGCAAATGTCTGAAATCTAAAAGCTTCCGGGGGCTCCGCCCCTGGACACCCATTATTGTCCCCAAATGTGGGTGCCCCCAAAGTCAGGTCTTCGAGCCATCAAGACACTTTCAATGAGCGCATAATAACACTTCCGGGCATGCCAATGTGGGGCTTTTAGCTCTCTCCCCAGATAACAATGCGACGTTGGCGGAACGTAGTCTATAGTCGGCACCGTCGCGGTTGGAAAAACAACGTTTAGCCAACGTTGGCCTACGGTAAATTCACAACCATATTTTTGCAGTCGGCGAGCTGACGTTAAAACAACGTTAAGCCGACGTTGGCTGTTGACTGTTGGCAAACTGGTCGGCAAATGTATGTTGAAACAACGTTGGGTGATAGTTAGACGAACAATCATATTTATATGGTCGAAAAGCAAACGTTGGGCCAACGTTTCGCCTACTACGTTGGATATTGGTTGGCTAGTTGACGTCGTACTAACGTTTGACAAACAACCGCATTACGACGGTAGGCAAGCCAACGTTGGGCCAACATTGAATTATATAGTCGTATGAACATTGGGGTTTAGTGGGCTCAATGTTGGCTTGACGTCAGAAATAGCAAAATAAAAGGTTGGGCAAACGTTGGCGCAACATTGGCAATTGACGTTGGCTTATGGGGGTTGGGCCGACGAGGGCCCAGCGGCAAGAATGACGTGGGCAAAACGTCACGTTTTGACGTTGGCCCAACATGACCGCCTACATTGGGCCAACGATGGGCCAACGTAGCATTGTTATCTGGGTCAGTGGTCACTCTGGAAATTTTTTCAAATTTCGCCCCCCCAATCTCAAAAACGGATCGACACCCCTGTCAGCCACTGGAGTCGAGCTGGATCAACATTAGTCTGGCCAGGCTATAAGCGAGCCATAATAAAATAGAATGTTATCCATGAGATGTCGGCTGCAGAAATTGTTCGTAGATCGTAGTTAGTCTGTTGTTCAGGCTATAAATGTAGAGTGAAGTGAGTCACTACAGAAGTGATGGCTTGGTTGACCTTCCTGAATGCTTTGATGAGATGACTTGAGAAGAGTCAATTGTCTGTTCTGTTGATGTCTGAAGATCAGCGGATGTTGATGGTGCCTGCGCACTTGCTGCTTCTGTTGTCCATTGTGAAATGAGCTCTCTCGTAAATTCTGCATCATCTTCTGATTCATCGGCCATAGTGTTCGATGATGCTGCAACTGTTAAATAAATGTTTAAAAATAAAAGGAAGAAAGACAATCAAATTTAAGTTTGTGACCACATGACAAAGTCTAAGACTAAGACTAGAGGGCCTTGTTACTTCTTCAGACCATGTAGATTATAGATGCTCAAGTTTAGCTTATCAGAGTATTATATCAAGATCCAGATTGACAAATCTATAATTTTTGTTGTTATTATCCAGCTAATTGGACCATGTAACTACTCTTTCTTAGAGATATGTACGAATAATATTATTAAAAATGAGCAAAGAAAATGGGATTCCAACGGGATTCGAACCCGAGACCTCCGGATTGCTAGACCGGTGCTCTTACCGACTGAGCTATAGAAAACCCTATGACGGCATTCATCAGTTCGGTGATCCCTCGCAGATATCCCCAAGTTGATTTCTATCCTTCGGGTTTATGTCAGGTTTATAATATTAATAGCTTCTGACCTCACAAGCAATGAAAATTAAGGGGTTTCTATGGGACGAATGCCGTCATAGGGATGGTTTTCTATAGCTCAGTCAGTAAGTCTAAGAGCACCGGTCTAGCAATCCGGAGGTCTCGGGTTCGAATCCCGTTGGAATCCCATTTTCTTTGCTCATTTTTAATCACAATATATTTCTGGTCAGTTTAATTATATGTTTGAATTAAATAATATTAATTATCAACGTCTTCATCATTCATGCCCATGGCCTCTTTTAAAGTTTTAGTTTTATATTTGATTAGAATCAATAACTGTCGGTCATTACTGTATTCCATTGTCAATTATGTTTATATTCATACACCTGAGACATTTATTTGGTTAATTTCGACCTAAAACAAGAGTGTTTACTGTTTAGCAGGTGAACAAAGTTGAGTCACCGACGCAAAATACGGGCACACACACATTTGCACAAATGGGACTGGGCACGGCAGTCGAGATCCCACTCTTATTAGCCGATTTAACGTCGTATTATCAGGTTTATTTGTTTAAGGATCGTCATAAAAATAAATTATCATAAACTTTGGTTTCTTACCTTACAAATAATACTTGAATACAAGAGAATCTCTGCCAAATATCGGATCCTGTGCAAGATGTTGATTCGAAGAACAGAATCCCGTACGTTAACCGTTTATTAACGTTGTTAAATTGTTAAATGTTGTCGCAGTGGATCTTTTAGCTTTGCGATCGCAACAATTACTTACTGCACATATTATTATGCATGCAGCGCGCGCAGTCATAAACATTTTTGCCAAATAAATCAACACATTAATTCACTCATTTATTTTGGTAAAAGGGTGTATCTCATCGATACACCCTTCTACCAACAACAAGTGACGGAATAATTCACTCATTTTTTTTGGTAAAAGGGTGTATCTGAAGATACATCCTTTTACCAAAAAAAGTGAAGGAATAATCATGGTGTATCTGCAGATACATACCTTTTACCAAAAAGAGAGGTATTACGGCGTGTGTCAATTTTTATGGCAGAAGGGTGTATCTGGATAAAAATGAACCTTACTCTAAATATAAGAAGTTTACAAAAATGAAAACTATATTAAAATAATATTTGAACGATACATTACATTTAAAAACAAACTCCAACAGCATACAACCATTCCTAAGGCTTCTATAGCAAAACAAAATGCTCAAACTTCAAAGTCATTTTTCTCGGCTTTATGTACGCCGGTGTATATTCGAGATACACCCTTTTGCCATATTAGGGCTACGTCCTTGTATTGTGTATGGTAAAAGTAAAGCACGAGTTGTAATTATAATCGTTGTATTCAAAATAGGTTCGGAAGACAATCGATGTGACCAACGTCTTTGTGTTATCTTGTTCCGTTTGTTAACAGTAATACACCCGTCATCCGGTATAATTTAGACAGGTATATAATGCGGTATATAATTATAATGCAGTGTTTAGGAATAATATACTTAGACGGACTTGTGTAAACATAACTTATTTATTCCATATATTGTAACAGCAAACGGATGTTCAGATTAGAAGAATAATCATTACGATTACATTGTCAGGAATCTAACAAATTAAATTTGTCATGTTGGTGTTATATGGTAATATTTAGTTGTACTTCGTATAATAAACAACACAACGTATATCAATTGATGGTCATATCTTACCTTATGTGTTTGTTGTTCAAGTATAAATGGAAGAATACATGCAACATTAATGTGTGGCCTCTTGTTTCGTAAACTGGAAGAGATTATAAGAATACCAGTGTACAAATAACAACATTACACAAACATTCAAAGTTGTATTAACACTTATTCTGAGAATAACATACATGTATGTATTAAGACATGTCAACTTGATATATTTTATTGACAAAAAAGAGTATATTATACATCTAATTTAATTTATAACATAGATACACAAATAAAATAAATAATTTTTTTTTTTAAAATGTTTGTTTATACTTCAATTTGTTATGGCTAGATAAGCTCCTGAATGTTCTATTGTACATTTTGAAAGTCATTATGTAGATATTTGCTCATAATCAGGTATTTATTGTGTTATCATTATCAATAAATGCCAGGTCATATTATAGTATTTCCAATTTTATATGTTAATGTTACATTTTGGGGATAAATTTTGACTTTGATTGCAATACTGATTTGGAATCTCCTAATGAATGTATAAATTATTGTTTCGTGGACGTGTGAAGTAACTACTCTGTATCCACGTCCCTTTCCATGCCATTGGTGTTTGTATCACATTACTATGCACGGTCCTGGGCCTGATACAATATTGTGTTTATGTGCTACATATTTATATCAATTGTAATGTTGATTGTATTCGACTGGAGGAAATAAAGGCGAATCATAATACCATGTTGATTAGATTATGTGTATGGTAAAAACAAAACAACCTGCCTGACTATGTGTAATGATTTAAGCGCAGTAGACATGGTCAAGTAGTAGCAGCGCTATATAAATGTTTATACATGTATTATTATTAGTAGTATCATTATACCAAACAACATTATACTAGTTGTCATGTCTATGAACGATGGGTTAATATAATACAAGTCATATATGTCATCATCAAAGTAATGCAGGTATAATGTTCATATTATTTGTATCTGTTTGATCGAATACACACTATCGGAGTAGAACAATCGTTACCATGCATGCACTTGCAGTTTCATTTATCAGCAAACTGCTCATGTACGTAATGTTTATCTTTTAAAGGAGAATTCCGGACGAGTTTAAACAAAATACAGTATATTGGAAATAAATCTAGGGATGTGCTTGAATATTTTCAGGATTTGACTCTCTTTGGTTGATTTTCTAAGAGATTTTTCTAATGTCATTAACTCTGAGGGAATAATTAAATTTACTGCACACAATCATGAGACCCTTACGTAGCACCCTCACTTTGCTCAATTTCTTGAGTAGGCTTGAATCCGGTGCCACTGCATTGTGATCACTGCATGTGTCATTCATAATAGCCGGTCATGCAGAACCAGCAAATTCAATAACCACGTTTACAGGACTTTGTGTCTATTCAAATTCTAATGAAAGCCAAACGTGTTACAATTTCGGGCAGGCAAGTATTTTCAAACGGTTCAACAATGCAGTAATGCTCAAAGGCACGGTTGAGTGGCGCATCGTGGACTAAACTATTCATGATCGAGCATTGTATTGGTCCGATCAAAAGAACACATTCGCTGCAGTGTAAAAAAACATAGATAGGCGCATAGTGAGGGTCGCACGTCACAAATTGGTGCATTGTGGGATAGAACAAGCTCGCTCGCGAATTTGTGTCATTAGAATTTCAAAGCCAATTATAAGAACCCACAATCACACTTTTTTTTCATACAAAATTGTGTTTATTGACCTAGAATATCTGTCTTTCAATCATTAGAAGCTTGAAATCGCGTGGAAGTCCACTTTAAGGAAACTTGATTTGACTTAATTCAATTCAATTAAATTCAGTAGTTTATTGGTCCAACTCAATGGTTCGTTTTAAATGCAGTTGTGTTCACTTTTACTTGGCGTTCATCATGTTGTTCAATTCTTCATGCTTGTCTTCCATGTCATATATACATGTATATACATTACATAAAACATGAATTGTTAAAGGGATAGTTGAGTTCTGGTAGACAGAGTACAGTTTTTAGTCAAACTTAAATTTAGTAACCAAACCTGCACCATTACATTATAAACTAAAAGTTATAACTCCACCATATTCAAAAGGAATACAAAAATTACAAACGACTAAGTAAAAAGCCTGTTATCATTCAAAAGGAGCTGTTCAAACAAAAGAAGGCGCTTTCAAAAACGCATTTGTTTAAACCATTTTAAATTAAATATTGTGCATGTGATGTTTTTGTTGAAATAGTGATTATGGTATGGTCACACGATACTTGCGACGACCTGCAACAGCTTGCGATTGGTCACGTGCGCGTATGAAAGGCGGATAGCGGATAGTCTGTAATACATCACCGCCCTGTACAAACTCACTGCAGATATACTATATAAACACTCACAAAATGTTCCGCAATGCAAGGATGAGCGTTAATATCTCTCTGCTCTTATGTTGATCTTGATGCACAAAGTATAGAATACTACTACTACTACTGGGCCAAAGCCAAAAGTAGTCAACCTAAGGGCAAAAATTTCAAATTGAAAAAATGATTTTCTTTCATGTATGATAGGAAAGGTGAGTATCTGCAGTTTCCGGAACTGTGTTCGGCTAAGCATACAGTCTCTCGGATTTGCTGTAATACACTTTTAAATAATGACATGATGTTGGGCCATTGTCGGAAAATGACCTTATGCCAATATATCACAAAAATGACGTCGTGACGATGTTGGGCTGGCGGACATTTTAACCTCGAGCCAACGGCGATATGCCGACATCCGGCAACCAAATTCCGACATCGGCCCAACGTCAGGTGGCTAGCTGGGTATATGTTTGAATTAAATAAAGTATTATACATTGTTTCAGCGTTTATGCATGTGTTTGGGTGTGTGTGTGTGTGTGTGTGTGTGTGTGTGTATGTGTGTGTGTGTGTGTGTGTGTAGGGTATGTGTAAATTAATGTAGGTGTGGGGGCGATGTGGATGTGTGTATGTGTTTGCCTGTGTGTGTGTGTGTGTGTACCTGGGTGTATGATTGAATGTATCTATGTATTTGGTGTATGCCTGTGTTAGTGTGTGGCCTATTTATCTAATGATTTTCAATCAGAGTGACACAATGGATGCAACAAAGTCAAATAGTGCAAATTACAAGTTTCTCAATATACACATAACTATACACAAACACTGGATACCTAAAGTCACCAAAACTATAACATATACATGACAAATAATACTACGTTGTGTATATCAATTTATTTTTTTTACACCAAATTCACATATTTGTAATTATAATACATAATTTGAGATAGTTAGTTGGCGAGGGTTTCTCTAAGCCTAGAATGTAACTATTGAGAGAACGCAAGACAAACTGTCCGATTAACAGAATACTGAAGACAAGAATGCATTAGAAGTATACAGAGAAACTAAATTTATTGACTGAAATTGGGATAAAAAATCATCCAATCGGCATTCAATTGCATGATTAAATGAAGTCGATATACAATCATACTAAACGAAAAACAAAATGAAGTCATTTGTTTGACCATAACGAGCTCATAATATCTAAAGTACGTGTCAATAATACATTGAAACCAGTGGCGTACCCAGGATTTTTTCAAGGGGGGGGGGGGGGTTATTTTGTAAAATTTTCGAAGCCAAGACCAAGTACCTTCAAAATGTTCGAGACCGAGATCACGGTCCGTCAAAATTTGTCGAGGCCGAGACCAAGACCATTGGTTGAAAACCAATGGGGGAGGGGGGGGGAGCGAGCGGAGCGAGCTTGAAAATTTTAGTAATTTAACCTCTGAAATTGCTTTCAATTTTGTTTCAATATAATTGTATGGGTATATTCGTGTTATGTTATTGCGTTTTGAAGGGTAAAATATAAACACCCGTGGTTGTAGAATATTATATATATACGAATGCGAGTGAAGCGAGCTTGACATTTTTAGCAATTCAACATTGTTTTTGTTTCAATTTGTTTCAATATTTTGGATATTCGTTTATGACTTATGATATGGCGTTATTAAGGGTAATATATAAACACCCCGAGGTTATGAAATGCGACTGCGAGCGGAGCGAGCCTGAACATTTTCGCAGTCTAACATCTGAAATTGCCATTTGTTTCAATATTATTGTATGGGTATATTCGTGTTATGTTATTGCGTTTTGAAGGGTAATATATAAACACCCGAGGTTGTAGAATATTATATATACGGATTGCGAGCGAAGCGAGCTTGAAAATTTTAGCAATTTAACATCTGAAATTGCCATTTGTTTCAATATTATTGTATGGGTATATTCGTGTTATGATATTTCGTTTGAAGAGTAATATATAAACACCCGAGGTTGTAGAATATTATATATGTAAGAATGCGAGCGAAGCGAGCTTGAAAATTTTAGCAATTTAACATCTGAAATTGCCATTTGTTTCAATATTATTGTAAGGGTATATTCGTGTTGTGATATTGCGTTTTGAAGGGTAATATTATATAAAACACCCGAGGTTGTAGAATATTATATATATAGAATGCGAGCGAAGCGAGCTTGAAAATTTTAGCAATTTAACATCGGAAATTGCAATTTGTTTCAATATTATTGTATGGGTATATTCGTGTTATGATATTTCGTTTTGAAGAGTAATATATAAAACACCCGAGGTTGTAGAATATTATATATATATATACGAATGCTAGCGCAGCGAGCTTGAACATTTTAGCAAGTTAACATCGGAAATTGCCATTTTGTTTCAATATTATCTCGTGGAAAATTTTCGAAGCCGAGACCAAGACATTTCCACATTTTCGAGCCCGAGACCGGGTTTCTTCGCAAATTTTCGAGGCCAAGACCAGGTTAATGAGGGTCGAGACCGCTTGTAAGTGGTCTCGAGACCGGCTAAAATTTGTAAAGGGGGGGGGGGGTTCCAAACCCCCCAAAACAGCCATTTTGGGGCCAAAGGGGGGGGGGGGGGGGTGAACCCCTCAAACCCCCCCCCCCCCCTGGGTACGCCTATGATTAAAACGTTTCAGTCGAACAACCTATCCAATAATGATAGTGCACCGAATCTCAAAGTTATACAGTATTTAGGTTTTCATAAATGATGCTATAATTTAAACGCTAAAGTGTTCTGCTGCTCTGTAATGTAATGTCCATATGGATATACCAATAACACCGTCCCTGAATGTGTTAAACTCCTAAGTTGGAGTTTTGTTTATTTTACCAGAGGTTCAACATAATCATAATAAGGAGGAATAAAGGATAGATACATTTATGAGGTGTAATTTTGTTTTTCCTGTAACTTTTTATTTTACTTTATGTTTGAGTTGTTTGTTTTGATGCTTGCAATGTAGTAATCACCACGTACGTTAGCTCAGGTTGGCTAGTATCCACATGTGTCATTTATAATAATTACAAACATAATTATATCGTATCTGTGTAGATGATCGGGGGCTAATAACCTAAAGAAAAGGCTTATTGGTCTACATGGTCTAGTATATATAATGTCAAAAAAGAGAACGCCTGTATTTTTGTTTCGATATTATATGGATTTCATCGGGCGAACGGGCATGTATCGCCGGATAAGAGGATATGGGACGGAGGATGGGGTATTCTTCCCTAACTGATTTTGCTATAGAAAATGAAACGATTTTCAGATTTTATTTTTTATTAATTTGAAGGAACACTAAATAAAGATTTCCTATTGCAAAAATGTGAAACGTTTTCAAATACGTCGGGAGTTGCAACACCCATTCACTACAACGCGTACACATTTGATAATTATTGGACTAGCTTGCTAAATCCCATACTAACAAGCGTTCATTCTTCATACCGTGACTTGTTATAGGGCATCAAGCGTGGGGATGCTACATAGCGGGTCGCCATTTTGAACTGGGTTAGTTTGCGCGCACCGCATGACACTGAGCTAACGTGCATTACGCACCGTGCGCAACGCGTATGCAAGATGGCGCCGCAGGGGCGTCGATCCGTTTTGATATTGGGGGGGCGAAATTTGAAAATTTTTCCAGAGTGACCACTGAGAGAGCTAAAAGCCCCACATTGGCATGCCCGGAAGTTTTTGTATGCGCTCATTGAAAGTGTCTTGATGGCTCGAAGACCTGACTTTGGGGGCACCCACATTTGGGGACAATAATGCTTTTAGATTTCAGACATTTGCAAATCCTATCATGAGTGTAAAAATTGTATAAAATAGTGAACCTATACTCGTAACGTATATTTAAAGGGTGTAGCGAGGAAAAGATTGAGCCTTGCATGAGATGGATCCACGTGATCCTGTATACTATAGAGCCATCGATATAGTCTAGGGCATTGGGCTCCCATGAAACTAAGCAAGGGCGTCAACAACTTCTCAAAACTGGAGGGGAGACATTGCGAGGAAGCGAAGCGACCGAGCGGGGGAGGGGTGTGGGAGGGGGTGTCCCCCTCCCACAGTAGGGAGCTTTTGTATTTTTGGGCGTGAAATTGTGCGATTTGGTGCACACCTGAGACAGAAATTTCACGTAATATGAAGTATATAAGTATGGAACCAAACATACATAATGACAAAGGGAGGGGGACAATCTTCACCACTTTCAAATGTGGGGGGGACGTGATTATATTCCAATATGATTTGCGTTCAGCGCATATGGACCGAATTGACTGAAAGATATATTTCAGATTATTTTATTTTCTGTGACGGTAGGCTATCTATAGATGAGGGTTTAATTAACTTCGTTTGAGGTGTGCGTTTGAGAAATTACACTGCCCAACACATGTCAGTTCCCGCAACCCAAATGAAACTTGCAATATGAGAAACTGTATGCGCGCGAAGCGCGCGGCAAAAAAGAGATTTACAGTCCTTTTCAAACTAGAAAACGGCTATTTTGAAGATTAATTATGATAAATGTGTCTTTCCCCTCTTTGGCATTATATCACTTGATTTTTGTCTTCCTTATTTTCGGAATTATTGGGGGGCGAAATGACATGTTCGCCCCCCCAATATTTTCATTGGGGGGGGGGCGACCGCCCCCCCTGCCCCCCCAGGATCGACGCCCCTGTGGCGCCGCGCATCTTATTTGACGAATCTGAACTACCTTTAATACCAAAATCACACCATAAACTAAATATAGATCAATGGAATGTTTGTTTTTTGTCATGTAAACTTGACGATGTTTGTCGAAGTCCATAGTGAATAGAGCAGAATTCAGTTTCGTTTTTGCACCCGCGTGGGTTGTTGTCACAGTAAGGCCCCTCTCACACGGATGTCGTGTCGGGAGTCTAGAATGGAGATTAGCAGACTGGCAACTAATGTACAATGTTGGCAATGAACATATTGATGTTCGCACGAAATACAAGTGTATGACTATCATGCGTTGGGTCAATATACGAGAGTTGTTGATTTCATTTAGAATTGTGATGTTATTTCAATAAATTCCTGAAAAATGATAATATCGGAAAGTTGGATAGTGTCCGCTTAGGCTTGATGCGGTTGTAGTGTATACCCAGCGGAATCTGCTCTCTTTTCGTAAATCCAGTCAATATGATTTAGATTAAAAATCGAATCTAGCAAGTTACCTCTCATACAGTATCGAGTAGATGTTCACTGGTCAATGGCTGTTTGTTGATGTATATCGTACAGTTTATTTCAACTCATCACCATGATCACCTGTCATTGACAGGTATCCATGACTTATTCTTGCTGGCCAATCTTCAGTACTCGATACAAGGCCATGTGCTTCAATAACACATGTAGGGTGGGGGGCAATATGTATAGCATTATATGAATCAGTTCATTTAATGGAATAAGCTGAATAAACAGGATAATGGCAGGAGCTTGTATTACACTAACTGCCTCCGAGCTCTGCTGGGAGGTGCGCCAAAGTAACACGGTGTACAATGGGTCCGTACCAAACAAGGCATCAGTGTGAGGGCTCCTTTCAATGGCAATTTACTCACGTCTGTTGGTTACGGTGGTGGTTCCAGCCTACGCATTTATAGAGCAGTCTGTGTATAATTGATGATAATAAAACGCACACAAAATGAAAATGTCATGGTACTATTTCCCTTTATATATGAAGTGACGCAACTTGTAAATTTGACTTAAAAGCGGAAATAAGTGAGAGACATGAAGAAGAAGGAACAATTGCGTATTGGCGGGAAATACTGAGATATTCGTCCCTAATTGATTTTGAGCAATGATGGTCATCAGACAAATATACTATAGAGTTTTAGTTTTAATATTCGCTAAATGTTACTTTTTCTATTTGAAGAACGTAACATTTCAAAATATGTCGCAATCCCCACCCACCCTATCGCATACACATTGTCACTATAATGCGAATAGTTGTTTGGTTTCAAAGTAACACAAGTTCATACTTCATAACAATACTACCAATATCAGTCCATGAGATAAAATTCGTCAGGATCTTTATTACGGACTTTTCGCAAACCTGAGGACGACGAGTAGTGGGGTGGTTAAGGGGTCCATGACTGCATTTTGGGGTACGATTGTTTTACTTGGCATACATACTCCTTGGATCAAAAGAAGAAAATTCGTCAAAAGAGACACTCTGTATCTATGCAAATTAGGTCTAATCTCCATAATTGATACAGAGTGTCTCTTTCGATAAATTTTCTTCTTTTGATCCAAGGAGTTTGTATGCCAAGTAAAACAATTGTACCCCAAACTGCAGTGAGCACCCATATTTGTGGCCCCTACTAGAAGAAATTACGTCATTTAGGCGAGAAATTACGTCACTTACGTTCTCTCTCGTCGTCTGGCCAATCTGAGCACTAGTTCATGCCCGATTTCAGGTTCGTCGGAAAATCCAGTGCACCGTTTCAGAATGACGTAATCAGAGAAGTATCAACATGTATATGTGTGTGTGTGTGTGTTTTTTTATACGTGTGTATGTGTATGTGTGGTGGTTTATGTAACTGGTGTATGCGTGTGTGTTTGAATGTGTGCGTTTGTGCACGTGTGTGCGCATTTGTGCGTGTGTGTGTGTTTGTGGGTGTATATTTGTTTGTTTGTGTTTGTTGGAATGCGAGTGCCTGCGTGCGTGTGTGTATATGCGTATGTGTATACGGGTATGGGTTTTTGTTTGAGTGTGTGCGTGTGTTTGTGTTTGTTTGAGTGCTCGCGTGGATGAGTGCGTGCGTGTGTTTGTGTGTGTGTGTGGATGTGCGTGTGTGGTTGTTTGTGTGCATTTGTGAGTGTGCATTCATGTGTTTGTGTTTGTGTGGGTGTGTGTTGTGTATCTGTATGCGTATGTGTGGGAGTTTTTATTAATGTTGTGTTTGTGTGTATACGCGTGTGTAAGGGTTTGTGTTTGTGTGTGCGCATGTGTGGGGTGTTTGTGTGCATTTGTGTTTGTTTGAGTGCGAGTGCGTGCGTGCGTGCGGGAGTGGATGTTTGTGCGTGTGAGTATGCGTATGTGTATGTGTGTGTGTGTTTGTGTGATTGAATGCGTGTATGTGTGTGTGTGTGTGTCCGTGTTGAAGTTTGAGTATTTAAGTGTTCGGTGCGCATGTGTATGTGTGTATGTGAGTGTTTGACATGAGTGTTGACTAAAAGCATAGATGTTGAAAGGCAGCGAACAGGTAGTGAACAGGACAGGTTGACTAGATCCAATAGACCGCTTCTGTGATGTATGCAAATAATATGCGTATAACGTACATACTCCCCGTTGACAAGATTAAGCTTAACAATAGTAACTAGGTCCGGCAAGCTAAGTATGCCGGAGCTTGACGGACCTAGTTACTATTGTTAAGCTTGTCAACGGGGAGTATTACGTCATACGCATATTATTTGCTTATACAGGGTGGCCCAGAAATAACGGAACGGGGTACTTTCCATTATAAAGAAACATACAGACTAGGTTCACTGGATAGATAATCTTTTAAAAAGAAATTTTATATCAACAACAGTAATTTGGTCAAGTAGTTTTTTGTTTGGTATCTATCCAGTGAACCTATTATGTACGTTTCTTTACAATGGCAAATACCCCGTTCCGTTATTTCTGGGCCACCCTGAAACGGTCGTTTCAGAACGGGAAACTCGTTCTCGTCCACACTAGCGGAAAGTCCTATTATTGCCATGTAAACGTGACGATAACTGCAGTAGCCAGTACTAGTCCTGAAAGTTTTGGTTGGTGAATAGATTGAATAGAGTGGACTTCGGTCTGGTTCGAGGACCTGCCTGTTTCCTTCCCGCCAACTCGGGCAGTTTAGCGCACTATTGAGAGCGATCATTGTTGGTATTAACAAACCCCCCTCTCACACGGATGTCGAGTTGGGTGTCAAATTTACGGATTTGCGGGCTTGGCACCAGTTATACATAATTATGTGGACCAAATGGGCATAGACACATTGAATAAATATCCATGATAACTTATTATTGTCGGCCAATCTTTATTAATGCCGACAATGCCACACGGGTAACTTGCTGCTTGTTCTATATTCAATGGCCTTGATTCACCATGAATATTTGTACAAACCATGGTCTAAACCATGGTTTACAAATATGGAGTGCCATTTGTAAACTGATTGAGAAAGATTGTAAACTCCTTACCTGTTAACAATGTTGATGGTATATCGCATTTACTAAATGCATCAAATACATTTTTGTCTTCTCAGATGTTGAAATTTGCTGGTTAGCAAGCTCTAACAGTCATATAAGTAGACCTTATAAATGTTTTTTACTTGTATACAAGCAGGACTTCATAGATGTAGACCATGGTTTTAAACCATGGTTCGTATGAACCTCCTTTGTGAATCTGGGCCATTTATGTCTAAAAGTAAAGTCAAAGTTCAGAGACGTACAATAGCGATTATAGATTATTAGGATTAGATTTTGGCTATGTGATAGGTTTACGGATGGGCCTGCTAATGAGGGCTGGTGTTCAAGTTCAGAGTTGGACAAATTGAATTTCCAGGCATCATGTTGAGGACCAAATGATATGTAATCTAAATAGGTGTAGACAAAACGAACATAAACCAATGTCATGTGCTTGGATAAATCAATTTTGATGATGGCAATAGCTGGTTTTGGGCCGACTGCACCTGTAATTCTGGGAGATCCACGAAGTAACTCGGTGTACAATATTGTTACCCAACAAGACATATGTGTGAGGGGCTCCTTTCAATTGCAATTTACTTACGCCTGGTTGTTACGATGGTGGATTCCAGCCTACGCAATTATGTATCAGTCTTCAACTAATAGTAATGATAACACAGCACACATATCCAGTGGTAATGCCATGGTACTGTTTTTAATAATTCCCCTTCATCGTATTAAGTGAGCAATTCGTGAATTAGACTAAAATCGGAAATTACTGATAAAAAATAACATATGAAGAAGAAGGAAACAATTGTTTATTGGCGGGAAATACTAGGGGAAGAAATAATAATAGGGGAAGAAGGATGGGGTATTTGTCCCAATTATTTTGCACAATGATGATACGAGTGATCATACAAAACACTTGGAGTATAGTTTTAACATTCGCTAAATGTTTTTCTTTTTGGAAGAACATGTAACATTTTCCACAAATGTCTGGAGTCGCAATCTGTATCCGCCCTAATGCGTACACATTTTAACTTTTATGCGAATAGTTGGTTGATTTCAATTCTACAAACGTTCATTCTTCATAGTAATGCTACCAATATCACACCGTAAGCTAAATATACATGTTTAGGATATTCTCATTGTCATGTAAACGTGACGATAGTTGCAGTAGTCCTGAAAGTTTTGATTCGTTTCAGCGCCTAGTGAAATCGAGTGAATAGAGTGGACTTCGGTCTGGTTCGGGAACCCGCCTTTTTTTTTCTCCCGCCAATCAGGCAGTTTGGCGCGCTATTGAAAAGCGATCATTGTTTGGTATTAAAGCCCCCTCTCACACGGATATCGAGTTGGGTGTGAAGTTTGCGCAGCTGCAGACTTGGCCCCAGTAATATATAATTATGTGGACCAAATGGGCATAGACAAATTTAACTAATATCCAGAACTTAGTATTGTTGGCCAATCTTCATGAATAGTTTACAATGTCACACGGGTAACGTGCTGCTTTGCCTATTTTTCATTATGTCTACAACATAAAGTAAATGTTCAGAGACTTACGATAACGATTTAGGATTAGGCCTAGGCTATGGGATAGGTTTAGAACTGGGCTCATGAGAGTTGGGGTTCAACTTAGGAGTTGGCAAAATTGAACTTTCAGGCATCATGTTGTTCACCGAATGTAATAACGACTAAATGGATCTAGACATCGTGAACATTATACAGTTGTTAACTGGTGGTGGATGTGATATCACGGAATGTTTATCTCCGAGGGATTTAAATGCTATTGAGAGAAGAATATAAGATCCCGTCGATCGTCGAGGGATTTATTTTCTTCACGAAATAGCATTTAAAATCCCGAGGATTGGAACATTCCATGATTTTCCCGACAACAAAGTGAACAACTGTTATATCATCTGACTATATGATCTGTGACTATCATCTAAAACATCCGTTTCGTGGACGTTGGGCTTTTCACTCACTCACACACACACACACATCACGCAACACAACACAACACACAGCCTGTGCACAATAAAGTCGATTTTCGTACGTAATTTGCCTCTCTTCGCACTAATATCTCAACATGTTCCGATCACTGCATTTCTATATCGGAAATATGTGCTGATCAAATTGTACTGGAAATCGCTGATTTTCGTTTGATTTTGGTGCCTGCGAGGCTGCGAGAAGAAAGATTATGGTACGATACGGTACCGTCATCGATATCGATGGGTACCGTACGTATCGGTATGTGTACATTTTTCGCAAAGTTGATTGAATCGCGGTTGGGTGTCATACCTCTCTAGCTCTGGTGCAGTGTCATACCAAATTGACACCCCAGTCATGTGACCGTGTTTAGCCAATCAATGACGCGTATTTTACTTAGTCAGATGATATAAACCAATGCCATGTACTTGAAAACAACAGGTGTGATAAGGGCAGTAGCTTGTATTACGCAGACTACTCCTCCGCTTCTGAGAGATACCAAAGTAAGTCGATGTACCTGTGGTACCTAACAATGCATAAGTGTGACGGGTTCTTTTCAATGGCGCTTTACTCGCGCCTTTCGGTTACGGCGGTTGGTTCCAGCGTGCGCGACGATATTTAAATGTTCGGTGTTCAAATCATAACAATGATAATGAAACACCCAATCAATGAAAATGCCACGTTACGATTCTCTTCACCATATTTAAGGACACAGCTTGTGGATTTTTACTAGAATCGGAAATAAGTGGGAGCGAGATAGAAGGAAACCATTTGCTGTCTCATGCGCATCGATCTTCAGTTGTAGACATTGACAGTGTGTGCTTGAGATAATCTTGTGTTCGATTAACAACGAGGAAAATTGACTTTGGAGCTCAATAAAAAGATACTGAATATATTCTTGGAGTTGAAGTGGTAAGTAGCCTAGTGGTTGTTTTATCCCACTGCATAGCATTATTCCAATAGCATACATTTCCATTCCACTCACACCAAATTCAGCAAAATCAACTAGTATGTAGGCTACCGTGCCCAACAAATATCTATTCCAACTTCTGTTGACTTTACTTGAATTATTAGATCATACTATTGATTTAAAATATTCTACTATTTTCTAGTGTTATACTTATATGAACTATTGAAACAATATGAAACTGTTATATGAGTAATATAAAACATGATAAGAAGATAAAAAGATGTATATTTGGATAATTATGCATTTATTCGTAAAGGACATGAATCTAGGTGATGTAAATTCCTTTTTACTAAAGTTTATAATATTTACTTTCGTCTGCTACATAATTATCTATATCTTTTCGATATCATGTAACATAGCTGTAATGTAATAATATCATTAGTTTTTGGATTGCCTCAACAATATATATACATGAATAATAACCGCGATTAACACAAAAAGAGATAGCTAATGGAGCGATCAAGTACAATGTACTTAATAAGACTGAGAGAGATGTTTTGTTTGATGATTACAGTACTGATATATTGCTCGATATAGATTCATGAAATACTGTACATTGATTAAAGGGGTAGTACAGTTTTGGTAAGGCTAGACTTTAGTAACCAAACCTGGACAGTAAGATTATAAACTAATACTTATAACTCCACCATGCTCGAAAGGTATATACAATTACAAACGACTAAGTAAACAGCCCGTTATCATTAAAAAGAGCAATTAAAACACAAGAGGGCGCTTTCTACAAAGGCATTGGTTTCAACCATTTTTCATACAAAATTATGCATGTGATGTTTTATTGAAATAATGATTAAATAGAGAGATTATCAACAACTATTCAAAAAACGCTTAAGAAATTTTTTGAAAAAGTGCAAGCATTTTTTTACATTTTTTGAAAAAATCATCTTATTATATGGGCCCCAAATAATTATTAGGTCAGATATATTTATTGCTATTTCAGCCGTTTCTGGGTCGATTTTGACCAAATAAAGTTTATTCTGCCATTAAAAATTGCATGTTCTCTCAAATTCGACACTCAGTTTTTCATTACCTCGCAAAAAATTGTGATGTGCAGCGCCCTCTCTAACAAAACTAAATTACCCCTTTAATTGATGAATGGAATAGGCCCTACTTCAGGAGTATGTTAAGTCCACTTGCCTGCTTTAAAAGATGTATCGCTTAAAATGTCAGAGGCAATATTACTTTAATTTAAATGATGTATGACATATATCTGCTATAGTTTGTTTATAATAACATTGTTTTATCAAGATTTTCAGGGCTATTACAGTAGCCCTGTAGACAGACCTATCTTTTGTGTTTTTTAAAATAAATATTACCTATTACTATTCATATTCTAAATGGTTCATATAGACAATTCAGCAATTTTGCGGCCTTGGCTAAATTTGGATTTTTTTTTTTGTTTATTAGCATGTCAAAGATAATGAACTAATTTGCATATTATTGAAATGAAATCAGAGTTCAGTTCCCATAAGAAGTATGCAAATTAGATAATAAATAAATTCTTATACAAACACATTACCCAATGCTGCCAATGTGGCAACATCCCTGTTTTTGTATATATTTCTTTTTTAGAGAAACCATTTAGAACATGAATAATATGAAAACCATCTGACTCATGAGCATTATACCAGGCGCTAGACATTTTCGAATAATATTTAAATATGAGTATTTTTTAGTTAGTGACCATTTCTAAACGTTATTATGCATGGCATTTGTAGATATTTTGAATAAAGATCATAATTAGTGTTACAATTTTATCATTTTGTATAATCTTAGCAGAAATCAGAAATGCATGAGTTGTGATACAGATTTACATAATTTGTTCAAGTTTCAAGTTAATTTCCACATCTGAGTAAAAAACAATGTAAAATACTATGAAATATGTACAATGAGATATATACATTTAGCAAAAACATACAAACATAGCAAAATAAAAAGAGGGACCAGTTTAAAAACATTTAAAATGTGGGGGGTGTAACAAAAGTCTTAACCCTAATAAGGACGGGGGGGCATAATAGCCCCCCCCCTCCCCCCCTCCGCGATTTTTTCGATTGCTCCAAAACGCGGTAAGATGACGCGCCGCTGCTTGGTGACTTTTTTCTTTTGGGTCTTGCGCCTATTTTTACAACAACAATTTTGAAAATCGAACCTACGGGCACGAAGTCACGTGACCTTTATGTCAGCCCGAAAATCGCTAAATTTCGTGATTTGTGTACAAAACATATGGAAATATAAGTTTTCGTAAAAAGAGGTATATCATTGGTTATTTGGTCTTGTTTACATTTTATATGTTTGTTTTGGGGATTAAAATAGTTGAATTATAGTTAGAAATAAATAAATAACAAAAACAATAACATACATAAGTAACAAAAACAAAGAAATACACAAGAAATTATAAAAACAATAGAAAACATGAGGAAGAACCTGGCTCTACCAAATTTTGTTGTCGTATTATCATTCCAAATGCTCTAAAGAATATATGTAGTGAAAACCAATGTTTAATTATGAAGAATATATGATTTATGGGTGAAAATATGAATTTTTGACCTTATTTGCATAAATTACCATAAATATGCAAAGTATAAATTAAAAAAATATATAAGAATTACCATTGTATTCTATACACTTCACTTATCATGCTTGCAAATTGTCACGGCGATCGGCCGCTTTGTGGCCGACATCTTAAGGGGGGTGGGGGCATAATGCCCCCCCCCCCCCCGGCCGTGGAAAGACCTAAAATAGCCCGGCATTTTTAGGGTTAAGGCCTATCAAATATTTTCTCCCAGTAGTGATATATTCAACATGCTTCGGTGTAGATCAAATAGTTCAAGATAGATACAGACAAGACGAGATAACAAGTACAAACAAGACAATGCTTTTTTACTACGAAATAGAAAACAAATGAGGCCAAAAATACAGTACATTGGAATGCATATTGCTTTCATGAGTTTAGCAAATAATATTAAAGTTTTCATTTAAAAGATTTATGTGCATTTTATGTTACTTCATTTGAAATTAATTGTGAATTCCTGATACAGCATGAGAAATTGTTGATCTTGGGCATTCATAATTTAAAATAAGGCATAAACAAATTACTAGTTTGACGAGTTTTATATTTGGTAATATTGAGATTTTTTACGAAACAATATGTTATGTTAGTAAGAACTGTTTGCAATAAGAAAACATAAAACAGCAGATCGTGTCTATATTAATTAAACATTGTTAAAATTTGCCTTTTAAAGGGATCTAGTAACTTTGTCGGCATGTGCAAAAAGTGATGAATGGTTATACAATGTACATTGTTGTTATCTGATATTACCACTGGATGTTGTGTGAAAAATTCAAGTAATTCGAGTAATGAGCACAAATGCAAAGTGATACTCACTATTAACTCATTGCACTCACTTTGTACATGGTTTCGACGACCCGGTGGATAATTCAACATCTGAATACTTCAATCGTAAATATCTTTTGAACGAAAGGGAATGAGGGAACCGCTAGAATTCCAATTGGATGTTGAGGGATTTGGACAATGTTACTTATTCCCTTTAATGAAATAAGGAAGCAATTTGTGTCAAAGCCTGTAAATTACAAATTATTGTTATTGCACGTTTCTGGAACGTCACATCTTGAACTTGTCTTTAACGCATTTTTGTTTATCAGGCATCAAGCATGTCGGTATAAAGTAATGCTATTCTCTCTATTACAAATTAAATCAAACATATGTTCATATAAACCAACACAGCTTCTTAGAAAGTCAAGTTTGGTCGTTCGGTATATCTTCTCAATAAATCATTGTCATCAATTTTGCTGGCAGTCCTATTACAATGTGGTATTCCCACGTACATCACGTACATATGCGAAAGCAATAGGTCTGTTTTAACATTTGGCATCGTTGGTATTTTGTTTTAAGCAGTGGCGTACCCAGGATTTTTTCAAGGGGGGCGGGGTTATTTTGTAAAATTTTCGAAGCCGAGACCAAGTACCTTCAACATTTTCAAGACCGAGACCACGGTCCGTCAACATTTTTCGAGGCCGAGACCAAGACCATTGGTTGAGAACCCCTCTTAGTGGGGGGAGGTGGAAGCGAGCGGAGCGAGGTTGGAAATTCTAGCAATTTAACATCTGAAATTGCCATTTGTTTCAATATAACTGTATGGGTATGTTCGTGTTATATAATTGCGTTTTGAAGGGTAATATATAAAAACCCGAGGTTGTATGCGAGCGAAGCGAGCTTGAAAATTTTAGCAATTAAACATCGGAAAATTGCAATTTGTTTCAATATTATTGTATGGGTATATTCGTTTATGACTTATGATATGGCGTAATTAAATCATAGCAAGGACGAACAACTATCTAAATTAGCATATCTATTATATTTCCCCCTTACAAGATCAACCCCATCTGGGTAGCAACAATATACAATGACTAAGGAATGAACAAAATTTACCAAATAGCCATTAAATCAAATACCAACTATTTCATGAAAGGGAGTTCTCTCCCTCAGCAACAAGAACCTTAAAGGTTGTAACCCGGTAACTAACGAACAAAAGAATCACCATGCCTCACTGCATGAATGAATCAGGGAACTCAAAAGAGGACACATCACTTGTGTGCATTCAACTGGCCTGAATAGATACTTCAGTAACAAAAGAAGAACTAATCCCATGACATGTGCCCTAAAGAGTGATCAATGTTTACAAACATCTAAGAGTTTGAAATGACTTGTAACAGTGTGTGTGTGTGTGTGTGTGTGTGTGTGTGTGTGTGTGTGTGTGTGTGTGAACCGGGTGTATGTTTTAATGTATGTGTGTGTTTGGTGTATGCCTGTGTTTGTGTGTGGCCTATTTGTCTAATGATTTATAATCAGAGTGACACAATGGATGCAACAAAATCATATAGTGCAAATTACACATTTTCAAAATTACACAAAACCATACACTAACACCGGATGCCTAAAGTCACCAAAGCTAAAATATATATATTACAAATAACACTACACAGCCATTCTTGGTCACGTGTGTGACCCAAAATATGAACAATTCTGCAATAGGATGCTTATATTTTAGTAAGTATAGGAGGTATGGTGATGTGAACTTCATATATGACTTGCATATGTTGAAGTCTTTCATGTGTAACACAAAAGATTTTATTAGGATTACGTTGCCCAAGGACAGAGGTCAAATGGCATCGGTCACGTGTGTGACTTTGCACGGGAGCACTTTTGAAGAAAAAAAATTTAACTCAATTTCATTTTGGAAATCCTGTGAAATATGAAAAGCTAAAATGTTCATAAGTAAGAAAATGGTGAAAGATTAAAATTATATCGAACGGCTGTTTTTTAATGCACGTTATTATGTAGGGATGTCTGGGTCACGTGTGTGACATTTTGGGGTGGTCACGTGTGTGACATGTGCAATGTGAATGGAAATATGAATTTTACAAATATTAGGTTTAGATAGTAAAATGAAGTTCAATTGTCACAAAATTGGTATCATCATGTACAGGAGAATAAAAGGAATGAGCTAGCTTGATTATTTTTATTGGAATATTGAAATATGAAAATTTATTAATTTTTCTAAGAAATTTTATAAATTCAATAAAAAAAATATACTTCATGAAACCTTGGACACTGATCTTTCCAATAATGGAATAAAACTACTGAAAAAACAAACTTAATTTTTCCAAAAAAGTTTCACTTTTCAAAGAATGGCCCTACATTGTGTATATCAAATTGTCCTTTTTACCTAATTCTTATATTTATCATTACAATACATGATTTGAGATAGTTGGTTAGTAAGGGTTTCTCTATGCCTAGTATATAACTCTTGAAGGAAAGCAAGACAGACTGTCCGATTAACAGAATACTGAAGACAATAAGGCATTATAAAGTATACAGAGAAATTAAATTTATTGACTAAAATTGCGATAAAACATCATCCAATCTGCATTTAGTTGCGTGATTAAATGATGTCAATATATCAAAATAAACGAAAAGCAAAAGAAAAGCAATTTGTTTGACCAAATGAGATCTGAATATCAAAAGTGCTTGACACCTCAACGTTCAAACGGTACAGTCGAACAACCTATCAAATAATGACACTGCAACGAATCTTTAGGTAATACAGTATTTAGGTTTTCATAAATGATGCTATATTTAAACGCTAACGTGTTCTGCTGCTCTGGAATGTACTGTTTATATGGATGTACCAATATCAACAATCTTGAACGTGTTGAATTGCCAAATTGGAGTTTTTTTCTTTTACTAGAGGTTTAATATAATCTTAACTGACGAACCCGACCTTTGAAGAATACAAAAAAACACGAGTCGCTGAGGAGGCATTAAAGGTATGGTGACAAGAAAACTGCCTCAAAATTGGGTTTTACTGTATCTAAGGTAGATTTTCATGAAGATTACTAATACAAACATATTTTCCTCGTGGGAAAACCCGGTAAAGTAAAAAAATCAACTTGTAAATTCACTTTCGGAACCCCCGTAAAAAAACTGAGTCCCGGGCGAACACAAAATGACGTCATCTTTGTGACGTCACATGCAGGCAATAGCAGTTTAGCTCGGTCATAGACGTATACGCTGAGTGCAATACTCACGTTGACACAGAGATATTATTTCCATTTGTTTCAATATTTGCAAACATTTGTTCAGGTTTATATCATGGACGATATACACTCAGATGTGTAGCTGCATCCTGCTACAATTCATTTCTTAGCAATTCTTAAGCATTTTCAGTAAAACCTCAATTTAGAAGCAAAAACGAGTTTGTTTTACTAGCAAGTCATAGGCTCTGCATGTAAACAATGCACATTCCTCCGCGTTGCGGTCTGCATGTGATGTCATGAATCGGGTGACACGTGCGCACATTCCCGCTCCGCTATAAATGACTTTTTTTAGGAGCATGGAACGCCGATATAGTTCAGTTTATTGATACATAAAAACACATACATGTAAAATACAAAACAAAGCAGTTGGTGAACTGAAATAGGTTTTGTTTACACTAAAATTAACTTTACAACAACAAAAGACATGTAAAATAACCGAAAAACATATGGGCAGATTATATAAAGTAACCATAATATTTACGTGAATCATTTAAAAAGTAAGGAGAGTGGTTGATATTTCATTATAAATATATGATAAATGGCATTTTGTAGGTATGGCATGCAGATTGAATACAATGTACAGAGTAGGAAGTTAAAGAAGAGAGAAGGTAGATGGACAGGTAATAAGAATATGAGAGTAGGAGTCATAAAAGAAGCCGATGCGAAATAAAGCAAAAAAGTTGCATGAAATTTACCTTTTTTTTCCCAACTTAAGGATTTCTTTGAAAAAAAGAGTGTGGTATATCAATAAAGGCACATATTTAAAGCTATAAACCTGAATCAAAGCCGGGATTTACCAATTAAGAGTTGTAATTGAGTTCATCCTGTAACATTTAAAAAAACTTTATTTATTAGTTTTTTGTTTTGATGCTTGCAATGCAGTGTTCACCACTTATGCTCAGGTGGGCTAGTATACACATGTGTCATTTAGAATGATTACAAAAACAATTACATCGCATCTGTGTAGATGATCAGGGGCTAATTACCTAAAGAAAAGGCTTATTGGTCAAGTATATATATGTCAAAAAAGAGAACGCATGTGTTTTTGTTTCGATATTACATGGATTTAATTGGGAGAACGGGCATATATTGTATCGCCGGGTAAGAGGATAGGGAACGGAGGATGAGGTATTCTTCCCCAACTAATTTTGCTAGAAGATGAAATGATTTTCAGAAAAATGTCTTATTTTGAAGGAACACTAAATACAGATTTCCTTTTGCAAGAACGTGAAACGTTTTCAAATCCGTCGGGAGTTGCAACACCAATTCACTACAACTCGTACATATTTTCATAATTATTGGACTAGCTTGTTTATAAATCCCATACTAACAAGCGTTCATTCTTCATACGTTGTCCTTTGTCCTAACCAAATTCCCCCTAAATACTAAATATAGATCGATGGAATGTTTGTTTTTTGTCATGTAAACTTGACGATGTTTGTCGAAGTCCATAGTGAATAGAGCAGAATTCAGTTTCGTTTTTGCACCCGTGTGGGTTTTTGTCGCAGTATATAAAGGCCCCTCTCACATGGATGTCATGTCGGGAGTCTAGAATGGAGATTAGTAGACTGGCAACTAATGTACAATGTTGGCAATGACTAATGATGTTCGCAAGAAATACAAGTAATTATGACTCATGAGCTTGGTCAATACGAGAGTTGTTGATTTCATTTATAATTGTGATGTTATTTTAATAAATTCCTGAAATATGATAATGTACAATGTCGGGAAGGATAGTGTGCGCTTAAAATGCTTGATCTGCTATAATCTGCGAAATATGCTCTCTTTTTTGTAAATTCAGTCATGAAGTAATTAAATTTGATCTAGATTAAAACTCGAATCTAGCAAGTTACCTCTCATACAGTATCGAGTAGTTGTTAACTGGTCAATGGCTGTCTGTTGATGTATATCGTACTGTTAATGTCAACTCATCACCATGCTCACCTGTCACTGACAGGTTTCCATGACCTATTCTTGCTGGCCAATCTTCATTACTCGATACAAGGCCATGTGCATCAATAAATAACACGTGTAGGATGGGGGCAAAATGTTTAGCATTATTATGAATCATATCATTGAATGTAACAAGCCAAAACTCTGTACAAAATCGAGTGGCTATGCAGTGTTCAATTGTTTTATACATGTCAGTGTTTATCGTTAAACAAAACTTGTTTCAACTGGCCACCTTTACGTTGCCACCTATCCATGATTTATGATAATTGGCACGGGCGTAGCGAGTTACCTAATACCTATTCAACTGGGGGGATGGATGAATAGATCATCCCCCAGTTGAATGGGTATCAATGACATGTCTACGCATTCATTGGCCAATCTTCAAACATTGCTTGATGTCATTGGTTACTTGCTGTTTGGTCTATATCTACTTTGCCAACGTTTACAGACTTACAATTACGATTATTGAATAAAATGAGTATGGATTAGGACGGGTTTCGCATGTTTAAGGCTATGGAATATGGTTACGGTTGGGGTTCATGTTTGGAATTGAGGAAACTGCAGTTTGGGGCATCGCGTCAGTTGTAGACCAAGTGTGATTTGAACCAAACAGATGAGGACAACGTGAGCATGAACCAATATCATATGCTTGATTAAAATATGTGTGATGAGGCTGGGCAATAGCTGGTATTACTACCCCTCCGCGGCTTGCTGTAGATGTGCCAAAGTAACGCGGTGTACAATCGGTACCAAACAAGGCATCTGTGCGAGGGGCTCCTTTCAATGGCAACTTACTCGCACCTGTAATTGGTTACGGTAGTTGGTTCCAGCCTACGCAATAATATGTCAGTCCATAATATTAATGATAATAAAACACACAAACCAATATTAGTGTCGTTAGGAAGGTATGGTACTATTTATAATAATTTCCCCTCATCTTATGAAGTGACACATCATTTCACTTCAAGCAGAAATAATGACATATATATAAAGGAAAAGGAAACAACTGGGTATCGGTGGGATAGAGGATAGGGGACGGAGAACGGGATATTAGTCCTTAATTGATTTGCCCGATTATCAGAAAAAATACTTTGCAGGAGTAATTTTTTTCTATAGTTTTCTTTTGGGCGGAACGCTTTTTGAATACGTTTTAAAGTCTTTTGCGAGGTGCAGCCCCATCCACTCAAACGCGTACAGTCATTTGTCTATAACAGCCAACGTGCCTATAGCTGCCACCAAAGGTGTTCCCCTGCAAATAAAACTAGTGTTGTGGAACCTGTCTATAGAGGTCACCAGTCCTGTCTGCAGTGGCCACTTGTATTATTCCCATTGGGTGGTCGTTATACACAGGTTTGACTCTACATTACTTATTATGCAAATATCTGGCTGATTTACAAACGTACACAACTTCATAAGTAATTTTATATTATGGTAATACCAATACCCCACCATAAGCTTAATATAGATTGTATGAATTATTGTTATTGTCATGTTAACTTGACAATATTTGCAGTAGTCCTAAAACTTTTGATTGGTTTCAGCATCCAGCAGTTATGTGGACTTCGGTCTCTTTTTGGAACCCTGCCCGTTTTTCCTCGTCCGTTCAGGCAGAGCGGCGATCGGTTGCAGGATACCCTTTATCCCAGTAAATATAAGGGCCCTCTCACACGCATATCATGTCGAGTTTGCAAAGATGCTTACTTGCACCAGTACGTGGTAGGCTACACTTGGCAATAAATAATGATGTTTACAAGATGTACAAGTGTATGTCGATCACGTATCGGGTAAAAATAAGAGTTGTTGTAAACCAAGTGCGCCTATGAAGACATAAGCAAACGTGGTAACTGCAGTTAAAGCTATAGGTGTTTAGTGTTGTTTTTTTTATTATTAAAACTGATATTACTTGGTCTTGGCACTAAAACAGCGACCCGCGAATCTCGTTCGGCGATGAGCAACTATGGTAGAGATGGGTGCTTTGTGTCCATATATCTCTGGGTTTGTTATGTGCTCCCTCCAACTAATATGTTGTACCCTCATGAGTAACCTAGTACATGTCCCGTCAAGCCGGTCCTGTGGTGCCTTCGTCATGGTCCATGTCTCTGATCCATAAAGTAGGATGCTTTCTACACAGGCACTAACAATCAACTTATGTAGATCTTGAAATGTTATATTGATAATTGTGGTACATTGCGGACTACACCCCTGTTCTATTTGGGAAATGAGCCGCAGTAACTCGGTGTCACTTGGTACCAGACCTGGCATCTGTGTGATGGGCTCCTCATTAATTTAGTCGCGCCTGTTCAGGGGCGGATCTAGCTTTTTGCTAAAGCGGCGGTTTGATCCAATGACGATGCGGAGTATCGTCCACGAGCCGCGAAGCGGCGAATTCTTTTTGCTATTTTGAACCCCCGTAAGTGATTTTGTTTTTACCTTTTTTTCACTTTCGTCGACGAGCCGTGTAGCGGGGATTTTTTTTTGCTATTTTGAACCCCCGTAAGTGATTTGTTTTCACCTTTTTTTCACTTGGAAGCCCAAGGGGGGAGTTAAACCCCCTAACCCCCCCCCCCCCCCCCCGTAGATCCGCCACTGCTGTTGGTTACGGTGGTTGGTTCCAGCCTACGCAATTACTTTTATATTTGCATAGTTCAAAATCATATTATAATGCATGTAACATACAAACCCAGTGCCACGGTACGGTTCTCTTCAACGTATTTAGCAACGCAGCCTGTGAAGTATACTAAAAACGGACTTTAGCGACAGAACAGTAGAAGGAAATACTTGTTAGTTTAATGAGCGTCCATTTTCATTTAGTGACATTGGTAGGGGCTGATTTTGTATACTTTGTATTGGAGTAACAACGGGAATATTGCATTTAAATATCAATGCAAGGATTCTGAAAAACCTGTTTGAGATAAAGTGGTGAGTATCCTAACGGATTTACTGTCCAATTTCTTATCATTATCATATTACTATAGATTTATATTCAAGCTACATCAAGCACAACAATATATGCTAGGCTAACACGTCATCCAATCTCACTTCTTTTGACTACTCACTTGTAATTTTTGTAATAGTTTATACACTTATGATATCGTACATTTGAGGAGCCAGTGTAATATGAATTTTGAATGCAAGACAATGACTTTGATGTGTTGAAGTTAATGGTGAGTATTTTATTAATTATCCACACTAAGTATGCCAGAATGAATTATTTGTTGTTCTTGAAAATACAGTCATTATTGGTAAAAAAAAAACAATACACTTATACATACACATCAGATATGGCAAATATTATTCTATCATAATTAAAACACTAAATGTTTAGGTTGTTATGTTGTAAGTAGTTGTTGTTTAGGCCCACAGATCTAAATATTTTCAATGAAACTGTTTTGTTTCATATAGCTCCATTGTCAAAATCTACAAAACTGACTTAGAACATGTAGAACTCTAATGGTCATATCACCATCATACCTTGTTGCATTCTCAGTACTTATAGTATCATGAAACAGGTTTTGGTTTTTCGAATGTCCTTTTCGTCAAAAAGATATTCACGATTGAAGTGCTCAGATTTGTAAGTATCCACTGTGAAGTTATAACACTCTACACAATCTGTACAATGAGTTAGCGAAAAATATCACTTTGCAATTTCGCTCATTAACTCGGCCTTATAACATCAACAAATTTCACCTTAACATTTCACACATTACTTAGTGGATACCTCAGCTAACAAACGAAAAAACACATTTGATAAATTATTCATCACTTGTTTGCATAGGTCAAACAAGTTACTCGATCCCTTTAACATGCTTAAGATACAAATAGAGTTAAGACCGCCTGATCAAATGTGTTTGCAGTTTTACAACTTGTTTAGAGAACCTTTTGTGACAAATTAATGATTATGGGAATAGTATGTATTTCATTATTATTTTGTAAAAATTGATCTATTGAATGTACAGTTTCATATACTGCCCAATGTATTGATTTATCAATACTGTCATTGGACCTACTCGTTGACATGGTTCTGTAAAGTAAGCTGAACACATATCATGTGTCCAGGTATCTTGTTTATATATTCAGATGCGGTATTACTAAAGAACAATATAAAACAATAACTATTATGTTCTAGTTTGTGCAATGTAGCAACACTGTGAATTTCTTTGAACGTATGAAAATAATAAATTTATACATTTCTACACTTTTCTTTTTTGTTACCTTAATCTTAATGTTTACAACAATTATAATTCATTTATACATAATACAAACAAACTTTATTTGATCAAAATCAATTCAGAAATGGCTGAAATATCCATAAACATGACCATTTGGAATAATTGTAGGGCCTCACAATTATTTGATAATTTTGAACCAGCCGTTAAAAATATGCTTCCTCTTTTCAAAAATGTACAAAAGAGGTTTTTAAATAGTTATTGATTATCTCTCTATCTAATCACCATTTCAACAAAACATCAAATGTACAATATTTAATTTTAAATGGTTGAAACCGATGAGGGTTTAGAGAGCGCCCTCTTGAGCTTTAACGGCTCTTTTTGAATTATAACAGGCTTTTTACTTAGTCATTTGTAATTGTTTTTTATTCCTTTCGAGCATGGTGGAGTTATAACTATGGTGCAGGTTTTGGTAACTAAAAATAAGTTTGACTAAAACTGTACTCTTTTTACCAGAGCTCACCTATCCCTTTAAACATGTCAAAGGTCTTTGATTGTAAAATTCACCAACCACAAATTCAAATGAACAAGTATATGGCCGTGTATTGGATTGTAAGTTATGTAGAAGACAGAGTACAATATTTTGTTGTGGAATAATACAACTGTTTACTATGATGAAAACTGTTAAACCATTTTCAATTGTAGCCTCATTCGCCCTGTATTAACTATATGTTGTAATATTGATTTATCTTTATCATATCATAACTGCTTTTAATTGTATACGCTTTAACGAAAATGCAATAATGTTCTCAGACCATAACTTTATCTTTATCAGGAGACGCCGATACTCCAGTTGGTTTATATTGAACATTAGCATAACATAACAAGATGATATGCTTTGTAAATTCAACAATACTGAAATATAGCATATCTAAGCCCCTCCACATAAGGAATACGAATACTATTGAGTTGACTATTTCGCTAATTAATTGTAATACATTCCACATGCATGCACGTGTTTCTTTGTAGACAACTAAGTGCCTGGTAATGGCAAATATCTCAATTCGTTGTCTTAAGAAGTTTCTGCCCCACAATATTCTCATTACCATTGGTAAATTAATGATCATGCCTCTTGTGGCACATACGTGTAATGTGTAACATATGTAATTATGATTCAATATAATATTTTAATTAAAAAGGAAATGAGAATAATATCACTGCTTCTGTACTGTTATAGGTTAGAATATTGTGTTTGGTAGAGTTTAGATTGTAGTTTATATACATAGACTTGTTCAGTTTATTTTGTTTAATATATATACATTTTTTTTATTATAAAATATGTCTTTATTATACTCCATACCTATTTATCCATGTCATGTAACTTGTTTGTTCTATATTATGGACCTATGCCATGTGCAATTGTGTCTGAAATTAAGTTTTGAATTGAATTGAATTGTTATCTCACTTGGACACCCTCTTTCTCAACAATGGGAAGTTAGTAATATTTATCAAACTTCGAGATGTTCACTAACTACACATTCTTTATCAGCACAAACTGGATCATTTACTTTTCGATAATTGTTTTCAGTAAACTGCCATGATGTGCCATAATTATGTAACACAGCAAATTATGTGTTTGCCCTCACTCAAGAATTCAAAACTAATAATACTTAAATATACTTAATATTTAAAAGTTCTTCTTGCATCATGAACACAAAACACATTCCTCAAATATATTATGCTGTCTATTGTTTGCTATAACACATTTTGAAATCTTGCATGATTGTAAGAAGATTGCATGTTTTAACAATACAATCTTTTTGCGCACTTTTACTATATCATTAATATTTTCCAACCATATAAGCTACCCCATAAAACCATACGTTGACGGAAAACTTGGCATATGGGAAATCAAAAAGTAATAAACTAAAATACAATTGGACTTGAAGTAAGAGTAACAAAAAAACAAAATTTAGAGAAAAATACATTTTTAGAATCTTAGCCAGGCAACTTTTAAAACGCTACTCCTCAGAAATGTAGGGGCCTGTACCTTCTCCACTGCTGTATTAACAAATACTTATAGCTTTTTAAATTATTCATCTATCTTCATGGTGTAAAGGAAATTTAACTTATCGGGATCTAGTAACTTTGTTGACAAGTGCAAAAAGTGTTGAATTGTTGATAAAATGTGCATTGTTGTGATCTGATGGGTCCACTAAGTGTGACAATGGCCGAGTAATGAGCGAAATGCAAAGTGATATTCGCTAATGCATTGCTCTGACTTTGTAGACTGTTATGACTATTCAGTAAATAGCTAAACATCAACAAACTTCAATCCTAAATATCTTTCTAATAAAAGGGACATTTGAAGAAGAAAAAAGCTGTTTCATGCTTCTGTTGGTAATCCAAATTTAATGAGGTATTTGATAATCGCTAGAGTTCCAAGTAAGTTTCGAAGACTTTGACAATGTAACTAGATTCCTTTATAATCCAACAATTAATGGTAAAGTTATATATTGGTGTTTACTACAAGGGGTACCTCTACACGCCTTCCTTAATCTACAAAAAACGAGAAATTCGTCTATGTTTAAATGAATTTGAGTTAACAATTTTCTAGTTATAGCAATTTTCTGAAAATCAGAATTTCGGCAAAGGAGCTTTACAGAAAATGGACAATATTGATACTTGTTAGATGCATTTGACATGGATACAAATAGGACGATAGCTGGAAAATAGAAATACTTGGTTCAGTGAAAGGTTAGGATATGTTATTCATATAAAGGGTGACATGTTTCTGTTTTGTATGAAAAATCCATGTTGGTCTTTTACTCTGACAAAAGAGGATATTAATTCAGATTTGTTTTATTTGCGATGATTTTGTTTATGTGCATTATTTAGGCAAAATGTAAGTACAAATCTCAATTTCTAGTTTGAATTAAACAATCCCGGTTCCCGGAATGTAAGATATTGAATAGTAAATCCTGAATAAGTCAACCAAATAGTAACCCCTTACATTACAATGTATTTGTTTTCTGAAAGTTTAGAACCACTCCATAAAGCGGAGATAATCTCAAATCTTATGAAACAAATGTTCTACCCCACTGGGCCCATCAAGTGGTATATATTTATATATAAATCAAACTGACATACTGAATCTTCCAAACAAATATGAAGAGGAAGTAGAGAATTAAATAAATCAGATTCTATTTGAACACCGTTGGTTTTCAAATCTGCGTAACATAAACACTGTTTAGATTTTGAATGTATAATACACTTACTAAACCGCAACGAATGATATCCAAAGTAAACAAAAGTATGTTCCAAAAATACATGTTTAAGCTTCTTCTCAAAAACAGCATAAACGCAGTGCATCCGTACAATATATCAAATATGCAAAGTACTTTCTTTGGCATAGGAGCATCATAAGATATTTTGGACTGAACTTAATTTGTCGAACTTTTAGCTCAATAGTTTTCCACTCACTACTAAATTCCTTATCAAGTGAACTTGTCACCTATTCCATACGTTTGGCAAGAGCATAGGCATAATGAACAAGCATACGCAGATAATACAAAACGATACTCATTACACATCACTTAGTTTCCATTCCATTCCTATCCATGCCTTCATCACATATGAATTTACATTTAAAGAAATATAATTCAAATCCTTGCTGAAGAAATATCGCAAGAGGGGTGAACATTAATTATTCAAATATGTGTAGCGTGAACGGACTGATTGGGGAGGAGGGGGGGGGGGGGCACGCAACGTATTGGGGGGCACACCTTATACTTTCCTTTATATTGACAACATTAATGTGTGTTTAATTTTTTCTCGAATTATTATTTCTTTTTTCTGGGGGCGGGGGGGGGGGGGGGGAGGGTGGGCATCCCCCGTGCATCCCCGTAGCAGCTGCTACGCCACTGCAGTACCCGGTTTTAGTTGACACCAGTGCAGTTTAAGAGCGTATCTAATATGCATAACAGTTAACATTACACTCATACACTCATACAGTAAATATCGATTCATAAGCATTGGAGCATGCAATTTGACTTCGTGCAGTGCCATAGATCTATTTGCATGATCTTGAACCCACTGAATCAAAATAGAATACACACAATATTTGCCATGGTGTTTTTACATTACAAAAATAAATATATTGTATAACAATATCCACCTCCATTTCATTGAAGTTGAAGCAAGTGGTGATCATTTTTCTACGACAGTGGGTTGGGGTTAGTTTAAACACATACGGAGAAACCCAGGTCGAAAAAACAGTTGAAACCAGTTGAAACCAGTTGGAAATTCAACTGGTTTTTACTGGTTTTAACTGGCATCAAGCGGTAGCAGTTTACATTCCCGGTTCCCAGTAAAGATAAATGGATAGATGCAGCAGTCCAGTTAAAACCAATATAAATACCAGTTGAAACCAATTCAAAATACCAGTTGGAACCAACTACTTTAACTGGTCTTCTTACTGGTAAGCCTTACTGGATTCTTACTCGATTCCAATTGATTGCAGTTGATTCCAGTGTACCAATTTCCATATTGAAGTTGGCCAACTGGTGGTATCAACTGGTACCAGTTGGCAACTAATTTTCAACTGTTTTTTCGACCTGGGCAATATATTTTTTAAAAAAATTATAAAAAATTATTAAAAAAAATAATAATAATAAATTCCCAGACCATGATATATATATGACAAGTTCACTAAATCTGGAAAAAAATTAACTGATAAAAAAGAAAACGCAGAAATAGAGAAAGCAAGCTTTCATTAATTATATTATATTTAAAATCTATTGAGTGATAACAACATTTATTGATAAAAGAAGAAAAAAAAGTATTATTCCAGATCGACCAGGGTTTGAACCACCAACGCTATAAGCACCGGGGCCAAGAGCAGAGTCCACTTTGCCATTCACAATTTCACTGAATGCCAAGGAAATTATAAATGTGTAATGATTAAGAATGACTATTTACAGCCTGATATTCATTCGCGAAAAAGCCTTATAACTTGTTACCTGACATAACCTCTTTTTTTATTATGACACGGTATGATGTCAAAATATCAGTGTTTTATTAGAAATATGAAGCCTTCACTTGTAGTGAGAAGTGTGGCTGAGTTGTGTTTCAAATTAATGATTTTCAGTCAGCGACTTTTATCTGCTATGGAAGGATCTTCAAAATCATCATTCTAATATCTACCACGAGAGGGTGGTATTTCAATTTTGGTTACAGTGCCAGAACCGAACAACACAAATTATGCCAGTTGTTCAAACTGTTGATTACCCTGTAGCTAATCTTAGACATATATAGCTTATACAAACAAGAATATGAATTTATCGTGTATTTTGTGCCACATATCGGAATATAAAGGGATCTAGTAGCATTGTCCAAATCTTCCTACTAAATTGAAACTCGTATACCTTATTGCATTCGTATAAACAGCAATAGAAGCTTGGGATTTCAAAGCCGGGTTATGTTTTTTTATCTTGGAATTTCCCTTTTGTATGATGTATTGCAATGAGCTTGCAATTTGAGCTAGTAAATGATTATTACTTTGCATTATACATTTTGTAATTCGCTTATTACTTTGTAATAAAGCATCCATTTCTATCTACATGTATCTCATCTTTCTTTCTTTCTTTATTTCTTTCTTTCTGTATTTCTTTCTTTCTTTCTGTATTTCTCTATATATATCTATCTATATATCAATCTATCTGAATGTCTACCAGTCTGGCAGTCAATCATATTGTATCTATCTATCTATATATCTATCTATCTATCTATCTATCTATCTATCTATCTATCTATCTATCTATCTATCTATAATCTAACTATCTTTCTATCTGAATATTGTAACAAACTGCATTCTGGGTCCTGGGTATATTTCAAGCTTCACTCTCACTCTACTCCTCTCTCCTCCTTGTTCTACTTGTTAACCTCTCTCCCTTCACCCTCCTATCTCTGCCCCTCCCCATCATTGCATATGCCTCTATCCGCCTCTCTCAATAACCCTCCCTTCTTTATCATTTCAAGTTCCTGAATCCTGTACTCCCTGCTTTATCCCCCACTAGCTACTGTGCTTCTCCCCTTCCTCTCTACATCATCTCTCTCCCCTCTCTCTCTACTACCCTTGCCTTTGCAGTGGTCACTCTGTGTGTCCACTTCCAGTATATAGTGTGTACACATGTTGAATGGTCAGCATTGTTTTAGAAGCTCATGCATGGGTGATTTTGGAAGCATGGTTTTGTGCCACAAGTCAATTATATAGCAGTACACTTTTGGAGCTCTTTGGAGAAGGACAGAGAACATTATTTCTTATACATTGTGCTCCGTGGTTGTCTGTGAACCTATTTTAATTCTATAAATCCATACTTAATTTGTGATTGTTCTGTGGATCGATCTGCCGAATAAAGACCAATCTGAAGGTAAACCATGATTTCACTCTAATTAGTATTGTATGTGTGTGTGAGGGAGGGAGCTAGTACAGTGTGTATTACCCCCCGGGGGGGGGGGGGGGCACTCGATCGCAGCTCTAAAGATACCCGATTTTCCAAAATTGCCGCTCCATAGACCACCGGAATGACTTGGCTATGTAATTGACTAGCGCCAAGTCCATTTATTCTCTTCTAGTTGGACCACCATTTGAGCCTTTTTGAGGGTTTCCGTAGGTCTTTGGTAGCACCAAGTCTATGTATTTTGTAGTTTTAGTCTGCTCCTTAGACCCCTTAACTCCCGTTTCAGGGTTTTTGTAGCTCCCAAGACCCTATATTGTGCTTGTAGTCAGCTCTTCAAGACCCCCATTTCAGAGTTCCGTGCGGCACACCCCCGTCAAAAAATAATTCGAGTGCCCCCCCCCCCCCCCCCGGGCGGATTACCTATCAAAACAACACTGCCAAAAACTACAACTTCAACAGTGTGCTTCAAATTCATACATGGTCTCATCATGTGTAAAGTTTGTATGTTGGTGTGCCTGTCTGTGACTGTGGTACTATTATTGTCTTAATTACCATCAATAAAGGGGGATAATTTCATCTTTTGAAGGTATGAGAAGGAATTATTTTTAACAAGGTAGGGACTTGTGACTACTTCAAATTATTTAAGATTTTAAAATAACACAAATCTAATTGATTTCTGTGATTTTGCTATGCCTATGGCATTACCATTGTTCAGCGTCTCAATCCCATGTATGTGTTTTTGTGTTAGTGATTTCAACTGCTCGATTCTAGGTTTGGTTTGTATATTCACTGACAGATTTGTTTAATGGTGGTGGTGGTGGTAATTTTATATTTATCAATTAGAAAAATATTTATTTTACTTGCCCGACCGGGAACCAGAAAAATATTTATTTTACATGCCCGACCGGCCAACCAGAAAAAAAGAGAGTTAATTTCGAGCATTGAATTATCTGTACAGTCAATACTTATTTAAGTCATGGTATTGGTGCAAATAAACAAATTGTTTTTTTTTGTAAAATTTCAGAGGCTGCCAAGCTGTGCCTGTGACTGCATGTTGACGAGTTGAAATTGGTTCCAGCTACGCCTACAGTACACTGCTACAGTACAACTGTATGTAGCCAGGCCCAGGACCAGTCTACCAGCTGCAGTGGGGGGGACTCGCCGCACTGATCTCCGAAAGAGCGGAGGGAGAAGAAGGAGAAGAAGAAGGTGTGTATATAAATATTTATAACCTAAAGTCCTAACACACCGCTGTAACGGCTCGTATTGAAAAAAACTTGAAGTTAAGTAGATGACAAATCTAGCGCTTTCATGGCCTCTTTGACATTATTACTGAATATTTTACTGTCGGCCTTCTAGTGCTAGACGCTACGATTGACGCCCGTCGTGCGGGCGAAGAACAGCGTGATCTTCTGGTACCAAAAGATTACAGAATGGCAGTGGCAGTCATAAATACATGAAAATGGGCAATTCCGGATGAGAGAGGCCAAAAATGGAAAATTAAAAAGTTTATGAAATACAATTTCAAAGCATGTTTTGGGTGGACAACGTCCTATTATTGGCTTGGTACGAACAGTCACGTCACGTTCACGTTCACGTCATGTGAACGGTTCTGTACCTTTTGTGAAACAGGTCACCCAAATCTACGAAGTGTAGGGTAAAGTGACCCAACAATTTGTCGTTTTCCATGCTGGTAAAACTCGAAGTGTCAGCGTTAACCAAATCGTGACGTGAGCGTTTAATCAAGATTTTTAAAATTGCAAACGCTTGTTACTAAGACTAGACATACACGCACAAAGAGATTTAAAAGTGTCGACGAAATGCCGATACCCCCCTTATCAAATCTTTTCAATCATTATGTTTATAATATGTACGTGCATAATTCAGAGTAATCTGAGACGATAATATGCAGTTCTGTCATTTAGGTAATGTACAACCATACCACTTGCATTATTTGTCTTGTTATTGGAGTATTTCTAAAGACGTGTCGTGCGTGGATTTTGGCAAATGTTGATTCCAGCTGAATTGCTACACGCAGCGGACAATTCAGTTCGCATACGGCCTGAAGTTCCCCGTGCTCGACGTCCTGCGCGTACTGGCCCTTAACGGCGTTGTATGTGCATGCCTGTGAAAGTGAGTGAGTGAGTAAGTGAGTGGTGAGTGAGTGAGTGAGTGAGTGAGTGAGTGAGTGAGTGAGTGAGTGAGTGAGTGAGTGAGTGGTGAGTGAGTGAGTGAGTGAGTGAGTGAGTGAGTGACTGGCAGCAGTGATCAATGCGTTTAAAAGTAATACAATTATTATGGTTATTGAATCGAGTCAATCTATAAGTCAGTCATTTTAATCTAATAAACAATCAATTAATCAGTCAATCATTATAATGAAACAATCACACCAACCAATCAATATTAAATAAATCAATTAATGTATTTGACATTCGAACTAGCTACTTGTAGGCAGTGGCGTACCCAGGATTTGTTCAAGGGGTGGGTGTAGGGGGGGGGGAATATTTTGTCAGACAAATTGAAGTAAGCGGGGGGAGTGTGGGTAGGGGGTGTCCGTAGAAAATGACCGCAGCCGAGGACGAGACAGGACCGGTCACAAATTTCGAGGCCGAGACCAAGACTTTCTTGAATTATGTAAGGGGGTGGGGATGGGGGTAGGGGTGTCCATTCCCCCAGCCCCCAGGCCTGTGTACGCCTATAATTGTATATTACAGTATAGGTAGGACGGGTTCGTTCACGATTAAATTTACCGAGAATTCGTCTCTTCTCACGACAATTTAAATTAATTTGTTTTACGCAAGCGCAATTTACGTGAGCTTTCATGAATTGCATTTAGTATATCTACAAACTGTTTGGGTCACGTAACCCAACACTTCGTATATTTGGGTGACCTTGGTTTCACAAAAGGTACAGAACCTGAACGTGACACTTCGTAGATTTGGGTGACCTGTTTCACAAAAGGTACACAACCTTCACGTAACGTGAACGTGAACATGACGTGACTGTTCGTACCAAGCCCTATATATTAGTGAAATAGAATACCGTTGTGAATAACTTAATCTGTTTTTCTGAAAGCAGTGTTTGAACTTTTTGGGTTTTCTAGCTTCAGAATTGAAAAAATGACTAAATTCAATACCTAATCAATAAATCATTGATCCCTGAACTATACTTTGCAGTTAATACTAGTTATGGATAATCTTCTTATTTTGTAAAGCACTTGTTCCAACCGGAACCAATATTTGCTGGACAGAATGACAAATCTACTCCAATTTGTATGTAATTCCGTTATCGAAATTCCAAGAAAGTTTTTTAAAGAACTTTAATATTGATGAATTATTCTGTAATTGTAAATCCAATGCTAAAATATGTGTCCTTGAAATCCCAAACACCCAATTCTTTAATATCTTCACCCATTTCTATGAAAACATCGGTAACGGAATTACATGGTAACGGAATTACACCGGTAACAGAATAACATCGGTAGGGGACGCAACATTAATTTGACTTCAAAGTGGGTAGGAAGTTTTTGAAAGAAAGGAACTCCAGGGGGAAAACAAAATCTGATGAGTAAAAAACAAATTATGAATATAAAGGAAGATATCAAATGAGATAGATTCCTCTCTTTATGACCTTCTGTTCTTTGGCCATAAAAATAGTTGAGAAACAGTTTATCTATTAAACATATGTCAGGCATAGTTTTCACAAAGTATAAACAAACAAAATCTTGCAGTCTTTGGCAAGAAAATAAAAAATAGATCACCCAACCCCAACACCCTCCCCTTGTTGAAGTCTAAGACTGCAGGTAGTATTGAGGAAGATAGTGTCCAAGATAACAGCAAGAACACTCAGAACAGAGGAAAAGCAACAACACAGTCTATATTAGCAATGTCATCAGCAGCGGCATGGAGGACCTCAAATTGAAATGGGTGGTAGTTCAACACTGCAAAGAAAACAATGCCAAAACATTAATTGGCCAAGTGATAGAAGCTGTGGATAGTAACATGACTGTCAAATTATTGAAGCAAACAGTACCAGAAAGTATGGTTGGCCACATACTAGATGACTTTGGCTTGAAATCTCATGATCATCAGTTGCTCAACTTGAGATTGGTCTAAAAAGACCA
>JBAMJV010001261.1:0-101285 GCA_037951105.1 Echinarachnius parma | reverse complement strand
GTCCCAGTGATGTACCACAATGCGTTGACTAGGCACGTTGAGTGTTGTTCTTTACCTTTTCGATTTCACACGACGACGTGCGTTCAAGTCTCTGGACAGTTACGTCATGCAGTGCTCGTGCGAAATTTGCAGAGAAGATTAGTTTTGTAACAAATATTTTAAGATCAATACAGTCAAACCTGTGTATAGTGACCACGAAATGGTAACAATCAAAGTGACCGCTATAAACAGGTGACCTTTATGGACAGGTTCTATCAAATCTTATAAAGTCAAACCTCTGTATAGTGACCACTCAATGGAAACAATAAAATTGTCACTAAATTACAAGTGACCTTTATAGACAGATGCCAAAATATCGTTTACAATCAAACCTGTGAATAACGACCACCAAAGGGATACACACAATTGGCCCCTATAAACAGGCGTCCATTACAGACAGGTCCCAAAATATCGTTTACAGTCAAACCTGTGTATAATGACCAACAAATGGATAGAAACAATTGGCCGCTTTTAAACAGGTGACCTTTATAGACAGGTTCCGAAATATTGTTTACAGTCATTGCCGTTGTCTTGTTCTAAACACAACAAAAAAAGTAAGTCCCCCCTAATCAAAATAGCATAACTTTTTAACGAAAAGGTTTTGAGCAAAATAACTTGGCAGGATTGTTCCTACACTTATTGACTAACTTATATGCGAAAATAAAATTGGTCCGTCGAGTCATGCATGAGTGAGCGCACATTAAAGACAAAATTGTCACTTTTTTACTCTAGTGACTTTTGAAAAGTGACAATTTTGCCTTTAATGTGTGCTCACTCATGCATGACATGGCGGATCAATCTCATTTCCACAGAGAAGTTACTCAATACGTGTAGGAACAATCCTGCCAAGTCATTTTGCTCAAAACCTTTTCGTTTTTACGCAATTTTGATTAGGGGGACTTAGGTTTTTTGTTGTGTTTATCATGAATGAATGCGACTGTTTACGTTTTTTTCTTCAAATGAACATTTCAAGAATATCCTTTGGTGAATCATAACAAAATATCAGGTGGTTGCCAGTGTTTTCATGTTTATCAGGGTGGAAGGGGATCACACACTGTCCTCACATCAGCAACCACACTGTTTGGAGGCAGGGTCCCCTGAATAGGACATGCAGGATGAAGTTATCTTTGACAATCAAACAACAAATGCAACCATTCACAAAACAAGAACACTGCAAACTTGGACACGGTAGTTTCTGTATGCCTTTGGATAATTAGGTCGCGTTCGGCGAAGCGTGAAGTGATCGGAGTGTATGATATATCATTTTAAAGGACATTTCCCAAGCTTTAACAGGATACCAATATCAACATATATATTTGTATATTTGTGGATTTATAAGCTATCAAAGTCCGGTTTCGTTTTTTTTGACTCGCACTGTATAGTGACCACCCGATGTAGACAAGAAGTGTGGACGCTATAAACAGGTCACATTTATAGACAAGTTCATTTAAATCATACAGTACAGTTAACCTGTTTACAGAGACCACAAAAGGGAAACAAGAAATTGGTATACAGCTATATAATATGACGTTGTGTTTCGTAACCAAATAGTAAATCGTCACAGCTCTAGACCGACGGCAAAACAGGGATTTACTCGTACATGTACTAAATTTCTGGTACGAACTACCGGCACGTAGATGGGCATGCGCACTCCTTAAGAAAATGATGTCACCGTACCAGTCCACTAGTCAACGTACAAATCAAAAATTCTGTATTACTCCTTATAATTCAAATGTATTTTTGTTGTGTATCATACAGTACCTAGTATAGTTTTGCCCTGTTTGTCAGCCCGTCTGTCTATTTACGTCCCATTTTTGTGGTTGCGTTTTCTTTTTTTTTAAAGATTACTGGTATTGAACGTGGTACATGTACATGTATAATTTCTTGACAAGTCAATAAACTGATTATAATTTGGGGTCATGAGAATAAGAGTTCCTTTCTGATTGGATGAATTCATTCGGAATGTATGTATAATCTTAAAGGGTACCACCACCCAAAAATAATATTCTTATTAAAGAAAGGTAACATCTTTAGTAGTCCATCAACAAATTCACAAAAAAATGTTTCCAGAAAGAAAAAAAATAATTGGAAACGCATCACCATTCTAAAGCATGCGTCCATGCGGTCTGAATTGCGAAGACTGCGATGCGTGCAGTGAATTGCAATGTGTGCAGAGCGAACGAATCGCCCGGGAATCTATTGTCTACAAACGTACGCGTGAATAGCATTGGCGCACTCGCAAATGGTTGGCCCGTATGGAACCAGGAAATAGCAGTGGTTCCGTAAGTGGTGGAAATTAATTGCTTTGTTTATGAATTACACAACCCTTTGCAAAATGTTGGGTATCTATTTGATATCACAAAACGGTACCAAAACATATAATAATGTGTTGTTCTTTGCCTGGTGGTCCCCTTTAAAGTTTTTAGCTAGTACTGTGTACAGAACAATGAACTTGTTATTAACAAAGAATATTTTGCATTGTCTTGTTTTTTAATTCTTATCCTGTTCTCTTTTAAAAGCGTTACGTTAAGCAGCGTTCGAAGAGAGTCTCGCGTCATGGAGGACAATATTACTTTAACAAAACTAAAATTAAATCAAAGGTAAAGTATGCCTACAGGTAATGGTTTCAGCAGCCTATAGCTGGTTAAATCTTAATTTCCAAATTTTTCACACCACATTATTAGTCAATATATTGCTCATCATAATTTATGCGGTACTTTCTTTAATGACTTGAAAATTACTTGAGAAATTGACTTAAAATTAATTGTAACTTTAAAATCTCTTTCTACAACAAGCCCTGATAAGGCAACTTGGATGTTCAAACTCTCAGTGGAGAATTCAAATCTTGAATTCTTGCATCTCAATTGCCCAACCAATCTCATTTTTGACTAATTAAGGGGCTGGGTACATTTTCAACAGAAGACAGCATATAAATCAAATGGGGAACAAAACGATTTTGTATTGGGCCCCCCAATAATAATATATATTTAGGTACTGGAACAACCACTCGTCCACTAGCAATAAAAGTTAGTTTGTGGAGCTTATAGCAGTACAGTGAACCTTGTTTGTTAAAATCTCTTATAACAAGGAAATCATGCTCTTGTCTTAAGGCTCGTTTCTCTTGATTTGTTTTACCCTGATATAACGAGATACCTGATACAACGAGGTAATGTTCCTGGGGGGTGTTTCACAAAGATCCTAATTTGAACTTAACTCTAAGTTGGACTTTAAAATTATGGTAAGCCATTTGTCGCTTTGCAATAAAAATATATTAAATGGCAAAATTGCGAGACAGTATTTTAGACTTTTCCTAAACTTTACATCAAGAACATGAAAACTCCTTGATAATAGAAAATATAAATCATTTGGATCAACATTTTATGCCTTTTAAAAGAACTTTTGCAAACTTTCATTCAAGAAAACTAATTGCTTTCCATAATTTTTAAGTCCAACTTAGAGTTAAGTTCAACTTAGGATCTTTGTGAAACACCCCCCCTGGTCCTAATGTGCTCATTTTAATGAGGTTCCACTGTAGCAAAACTAGCTATGCTTATAGATGGAGGTATGAAATAATATAACATTATAATCAAATTTTGTTGTCATTTTTCAACAGAGCTTCTATCACCATGAATTTGGCACCGTGAAATTGAGGCAGGCTCTACCCGGGACTGGACTATTCATGTAAATTATTATTAGAGAGCTTTCACTTCGCACCGCTAGCGGAAGATGACGGTAGAAATCACTCAACAGAGATCGGCCGGTTATATACCCCCCCCCCCCCCCATCTCCATTACGAACCGTTTTCACTATATCAGACGGGGACGTCCATGGCTAGAGTGCAGTGACGCGTGGATGAGGGTTCACATGTGCACGCAAATGTGGCGATTCGTTCGCTACCGCCGTACGAAGAGAACGGACATTGAGATGGCCCACAATTGTTGTTATCGAGGAAGAATGTTAGCTGAAAGTTTCCTGCTTGAGTGAATGTTGTCTTCCCATAAAAGCTGCTTAATGATCCATCCAGGACTTGTCCCGAAAATACCCCGGCTTGAGTTTATTGGAGATTACATATTATAGCAAAATCAATCAGTCCCGACAGGTTAAATGCAAATTATCCCGTACAATATTGGAAATGCTTGCTGACGTTAATTTTTACATGTATGCGGTAGCCGAAATGTATAACCTAAAAATATACCTGGATGATGGTTCTCTATTTAAAGGTAGTTCAGATTCGTCAAATCAGATGCACGGCGCCATCTTGCGCGTGGTGCGTACTGCACAGTGAATCCGTGTTATACGGTGCGCGCAAACTAGCCTAGTTCAAAATGGTGACCTGCAGTGTAGCATCCCGACGCTTGATGCCCTTTAACCCTAATCCCATTAGGGGGGGGGGGGGGGCCTTTTTGGCCCCCCCCTGTCGTTTTTTTCGACGTGCATCTAGACCGATTGGAATTTCACGTTCAAATTTCAAGACTTTTTTTTCTCAAGTCTCCCGCATGTTTTGATATATAATTCACCCCGGTCGGACTTGTAGAACTGATTTTAGAGGTGGATAATTGTTCAGCCGTCACAAAAAAATGCAATTTTTGTACAGGTTTCTATGTAATTCATAATGTATATCCGATGCCATGTAAACTCCAAATCTGTTATAATTGTTACATTGAATCATAATTTTGATTATTGCTTTGTTATTAGTTTAATTCATTCACTTCAGAGATAAATTCTACTTAAAAAGCAAAACAAAAAAAAACAAAGAAACAATAAAATACATAAGAATAAAGACAATGAAATACAAAAGAAATAAGGAAATATCCTTATTTCTCGAGCTTTTCTAAAAATATGAAGATTTGAAACTTCATATTTATCATTGAGATACTCAAAAGAAATTTTTTACAGAAAACCTGAAGAAATCCTGTAATTTCTCTTGATTTTAGATGAAAATCCAAATTTTCCCCAAATTCGTCAACAATTTGCATATTCAAAATTGTAATTAATTATTAAAAAAAAAAATAATGCTCAATTTTTTTTTTTTAAATTCTTATTCTACTCGACTTGTTTTACGTATGTGCCAATTTTCAAGTCAATCGGTCCATTCGTTGCCGAGATTTGAGGGGGGGGGGCCAAAAAGGCCCCCCCTAATGGATTCGAGTGATCAAAATAACCCAATTGGATTAGGGTTAAGTGCAATTTATCATAGTGGAGCGGAATGTGAAATGTTCCAAAATGACTGCCATTTAGGGTCTTTTTAGAAAATGGAAAACAAAAATGAAATTATAGTAGGGGGGGGGGGGCACACATACCCCCTTGCAGCTATGCCCAGCTGTGTAGAGAGGGGGCAGCATGCGCCCCCTAATAATTAGAACAAAATATAAGAAACCGACACTAAAGGGGATAATTTGTGAAAAAATAAATGAATTTACATAAGGTGTGCCCCCCCCCCCCCCAATCGGTCCACTATACTATGCCACTGCCACTGATGACCCAGTCACAATTATTATCATATTGATGAATGTATATAAATCATATCATGAAACATAACATTGTCAAAAACAAGAAAAACTTATAATTTTGCAGTATTGTGCTCTGTGAAATCAGGCAAACATAATTATAGTCATGCAACCTTGGACAGAAAACCATGTACAAAATTCATGTTAATTGAAATCTCTTTGGATTTTATGGGAACATTCCAAGTTTGCAACTGCATGTGTATTTCAACAAAACTTTGAAGGAAATTCATTTAATTATAAATGAATTCGGGTGAAAGGTAATGATTCTTTCTTGCTAAAGGCCCATTTGTCAAAGGGTATTATTTTGTGCTCATATATTTATTTTTTAGTATTTTATGAGGAATTTTATCTGAATGTAATACTGTAAATGCAATATAAAGTTTATTTGAATAGTATATAAGATTTTATTGTATTTTATGTGAATCATGAAAGTATTCTTTAGTGTTTATTTTTTATTGACTTTCTCACCTTTATTGTTTGCAATCTATATATTGCATTTCGCCTTCTTAGCCAAAATGTCTGTTTGAAAATCGTGATTTATTTAATTACTCTTTGGAAAGTATTTCCTTTATTGTTCATATCTTTTTTACCTTTTCACTTGTTAAATGGTTTGTTTTTAATATATAGTGCATTTTTTAGGGATATAATAAAAACTTGTCTTCCTAGCCATAATTGTGCCTGTTTGAAAATCAGGATTTACATAATTGTATGAATTAACTTTTGAGAAACAAAAGTCTGAAGCTGTAGCCTACACGACATATAGAGCAAGTCTGAAACTTATTGAATGAAATCTATTCAGCTGATATCAAAGTGATCCATTTCACAAAAATCACTGATAGAGCTTTCACATTTCTCATGTACCTTGTTGTTTGGTTTATGATGGTGACATAATTATGAAATGGGTAATTGTTATTTTACAAATGTCTTCCTAATTATGGAGGTTTTTATGATTGAATCAGAAAGCATTCTAAACTGGGCTCCAAAAGAAACTTATCACTTCTTCAGAGCGACACACATTAAAATCCAAATCATAAAAAGTAATCATAATTGGGCATAGAATATCCTTAGCAAGCTCATCTAAAAAAATTATGTTTGCTTTAGTCAACAAAGAATAAAATAAGGTTAAATCGCAAGAGGTCATTTTTCAAAAATCACAGAAACTGCTCGCTTTCCGGGCACAGAGCTCGGTACGGACAATAGCCAGTCTAGTGGTTACATAACCCGCTTTGAAGTAAGAATGAATAGCTATTGAAAGTTCTGAATAGACCGCCTTTCGTGGAGGTTCGCAGCGAGCAGTTTCTGTGATTTTTGAAAAGTGACCTGTAGTGATTCCATGACATTTTTCTCTTTTTTGGCAAAAGCAAACTTGTAATTTTTGAGATATGCTTCATAAGGAGAATAATAGCTTATCTGTGTCTAAATATGAATCAATTTGGTGCTATGGATTTTAGTGAGCGTCGCTCTGAAAAAGTGATAAGTTTCTTTTGGAGCCCAGTTTAGAAACACCAATGGCTGGAATTCACAAATGAGGTTTACATAAACCATGGTCTACATCTGTGTAGCGCTGCTTGTATAGACAAGTGAAATAATTTGCTTATTCCTAATGACCGTTCGTGTTTGCTAACCAGCAAATTCCACTATCTGAGAAGGCAGACATTTTGCCTTTAGTAAATGTTAGCATCTACATTGTAAACAATAAGGAGTGTACATTCTTTCTCCATCAGTTTACAAATGGCACTCTATAGATGTAGACCGTGATTTTAATACACAAACCTCCTTTGTGAATTCCAACCTATTTGTTTGTAGTTAAATTTTGTTAATAGGAAGTACTGACATGTAGGTGATAAAACCCAACATCAATATATATATCCACCTTGTTATCTACATTTATGTAAACATTGTTCTTTTTTATGTAACTTACACGTCATTCAGAAGAATCTTACAACGTTGTTGGTAAATGATAGAAGTCTCAACTGGTAGGATGTTAATTAAATCTATTTTCATCGGAAATATATTTTTTCTCTATTTTTTAGGCATTCCAAATACCATATATATAAAATATATTTTTAATATATTTTTAATATATTTTTTTAATATTTCAAAGCTAATTTTTTGAAATTTTTTGAAATTTTTACGGAGCAAAAAATATATACAAAATATATTAAAAATATATCGAAAATATATTTTCTTTGTTTTAAATGACTATTTTTAATATATTTTTAATATATTTGTTTACTATGTTATTTCAACTAGGGAATGGATCACTTTAAAGAATAATTTTGTATGGGGCTGTATACAATGCTCATTTGCTGCCTTTGAGAACATATTTGCCTTTAATAGACATGTGTTCAGTTATTATGTGTTCAGTTATATTTTTGCAGGGTCAATGCTCTCAGTATTCTGTGATGAACTGTAATTCATATATATTTTTAATTCCATTGACTATGGTAGATTTCAAAGAAAGTACTTGCCAATTAACCCCTTGACCACAGGAACCAAGTGGGTTGTGTACAAACTCTATGGGGATGTCATAAACTTGTATGGAACAGTTTAATGCTTGATAAACAGTAACCAAAATCAGTTGCCACTTTTTTTAAATTTGTTTAAACATGAATGAAAATGTTGCCAAATCAAGTAAGGAATCAACCGAAGTGTTGAGTAATTTATACTTAGTTTGTATATAAATATTGTTCATAAAATGTCCATGGTAGTATGAAAGATTATACATGTATGTCCTAAATATGAAATCTTATTTGATTATACATGAATACCTGGTTCTCTGTGTGTGTTTATATTGTGTATTTAGATGCATACTGTACTTAATAATATAAACCCCTCAAAACAAGTTCTGCAATAAAGTTTACCTGTTCCATATCTCTCTTGTGAATAGTTTGGTAAAAGTAAAAGCTAATTTCAAGCACTGACAAATGATTTAAGGGAAAGAAAAGTTCTTGTACGTAAAACATAACTTTAGCTGCTAACATTGGTGTGTTATTGAAAATGGATATTTATCACACTTTGATGAATGAAACAAATTATTTGTTATTTTCGTCCTCCTACAATCCCTACACTTACTTCTCCTGTACCTCATGAAATGTTATTTTTGAAGCGCGCTCTAAACCAGAACTTGACCATCCCTTTAACCAATGCTAGAAATTAATTTGTCGGGCAAGTAAGACAACATAAATTCTGGTGGCCCTAAACAAAGACAAACATTACAAATTTTGTTAATTTATTATATTTAGCATCAATGAATATTGGTGGCATGAAGCTAATTGTTAGTGGTCCCCATGCCATTCAAGGCTAATTGGACTATAGAAACTAGTTTTTATTAATTCCAATATTACCTGCACAAACAAAATGAAATCATGCTCGTTGAATGCAGTCTAAATTTTAATGAAATATATACAACACAATGCACATCCATATTAATTAATTAACATCATTATTAAAAATCTAAGCCATTACACTTAATCTTCCACCAAACCACATTGCTAAATACAGAATCTCTGGTAGATATTCCAATCATAAATGCAATGAAATTGCTAACGAATATTCAACATGACATCTGTAAATATCTATGCGAGGAACCAGTGAAATTGGCAACAAATAAACAACGTGACATTCATAAATATAATTTACACAAAGAACCAATTAAATTGGCAACAAATGTTCAACATGACATCTGTACATCACCTACAAAAGGAATTTAATAAAGGGAATCATGTTACAAAAATAGTATATAAAATTATTTTGTCATTTAAAAGAAAAATCAGTGCTAATGAACTTCAAGGACCTATAAGTGGAATGCCTGGGCCCCATTGCAGGAAGAGATACAATCGATTGTAAGTTACAATTAATTGTGAGTCAGAAAATTGTGCATTTAGTAAAATGATCCGACTTACAATTAATTGTAAATTTACAATCGATTGCATCTCTTTCAGCAATGGGGCCCTGGTCTCAGAAAACTCAAAACAATATCCATGTTGGTGATTTTGTATGCACATTACAATTTTGCTATTTATATATATAATTAACCATCTAGAGTAACTATAAACATTATTAGTTAATGGAAAAACAGATTCATACACACAATATTATCTGGATATAAATCACATTTAATTGCATTTTAACATATTCAGGACCGATTGATTTTGCTATTACATGTATTCTCCATAGACCCTAGCCCAAGCATATTTCTGACCAGTTCTGAAGGGGTTAAAACATCTTCAAAGTGTCCAATTCACACTGACCTAATATTCCTAATTTCAAGAAATATTGACTAAATGAGTGCAATATATGCAAAAACATTTTTATATTCATTAAATCCAGTGGAACCTCTTTATAACAAGGTCCTCGTTACCATGAAAATTACTTTCAGATATCTCTTTATACATCAGTTTCCAACAAAAAAAAGAATATAAAGAGCTGGGACCATCAAAATTACCTTTTTGTAAGAGGGTTTTGTTATATCGGAACTCTTTATAACAAGGTTCCACTGTAGAAGTAATAGTCGCTGGATTATATATGTGAACACAAGGCAGATCATGGTTTGAGAAAATATGCATATATATATTTAGTACTGACATAGTGCTTCAAGAGTGCAATACGTATGAAGTATCCATACAAATGAACTAGAACTAATACAAAGTGATACAAAATTTGCTCACATGTTCATAATTAATACATGAAATGTATAATAATAATACAAATAATGGCCACCTATACATTAGAGTGCAGTCATGTTTGTCACAGTGTGACAGTCCTGGCGCTGCTAATACCCATGGTCATCGGGTCGATCCAGTCCAAACCCACACAATGTTCACAATTCAACACAATCACAAATTTTTGAATGTCATAAATCATAGTTAAACATGTCACAACTGTGAAATTTGACCATGCCCTGTGTCTTCTTTATCAATGCAAATCCCTCTGCAAAGGCATTCAGACAAAGTGTCTCTTGACATTCCAGTCCTAGCATAACCAGTCGTTAGTAATATTGCATCCTGGATCATCCAGAACATTATACTACTGGTGATTGGTTATACTATAACCGGAAAGCAAAGGAACCCATCTTAAGCAGAACTACAAGGATTGATAAAATTATGAAAATAAACAATAAGAGTATCTCCAGTGGCACGTGACAACCAACAAAGGGCTAACAAAATTCCCCAGATGTGAAACGGTTTTATCTAGTTTCTGGTTATTTCTTTTCAGTTCAGACTTTAGTTGTGCCACTAATGAAAATTTGGGCCAATGAGAATTGTGAAACTTATTGTCAATTAAAATAATAACAGAGAAAAAACAACCTTTCTACTTTCTACAACTGTTGCTTTTATACTCTTCCAAACTAAAGACTCATATTACACATGTAAGGAGTGACACATATTTCAGATTGAAAGACATTTTATGAAAAAAACATACCATACGCATATAGCCCGATTTACTCCCTACCAGCCAAATCCTCGTTATTGCCTTTATGCAACAATGCCCAGAGATGGATCACGACTTGCAAACAAAATATTTCTCTATTCCGACGGTTGTTCCACTGACCGCTTGAAATGGGGTGGTAGTAGTACGAGGTCAGATTTATAAAAGAACACCCCATGAAGAGTGGGTTATTTCTGACCAGTGTTCAAATTTCCCAAAATGCCATTTGAGTTTCTACATGAACAACTACATAATGCACATATCGGAAATGAACAAGTACCGAAAAAATGCATGTTACTTTGGTAAGGGAGCCTTCATTAGGGCTTAAATCCCAATACAGCGAGAATTTGATTAGCAGTAATAATCAATTTGAGTATGTTAGAATATTATTTGATATCTGATATCTTACTTTTAATCATTTAAAAAAGACAAATTATAAAAATCTAGAATGGCCTGTTGTTGACAAAGTTGAAGATGAGTTGCGCTGTAGCGACTGGCTTGTCTGCCGCAGTCATGTGTCCGGCTCCCTGCATAATAACAACGAAAGAAGAGAAAAAATAATATTTCATTAAATACAATGTATGGCACAATTAATCATAAATTGACAAAGCATATCTCATTATAAAAGGTATACATACAAAAATAAATAAATATATAAATAAAGTACATATAACACACTAATTTGGTTGTCTTTTTAGTACAGTGGAACCTTGCCGTAAAGATTAAAGAGCTGTGATATAACAAAAAACCTCTGATACAAGGTCATATTGCCGGTCCCAGATCTTTATATCCCTTTATTTTTTGTTTACTCTGATAACATAACAAGGTGATTTTTGTGGTCCTGAGGTCTTTGTTATAATGAGGTATTATTGTAGCTAGTGATACAGAGAAGACCTAGTGGCTACTCTAACCCAAGACCAAAAGCCAGAATCAAGGAACAAGTTGTTTAGAAACAGAACTATGTTATAAGAAAAGAATGTAAGATCACTAATTTAGTACGCTATAGAAAACTTAAAAATCAGGTAACAAACCTTGACAGTAGCGTATCTAGTCATACTCCTTGACAAAGCCTGCGATCTGAAGGGAACCATCATCGTACAGCCAGGACCTCCACTTCACCTCACCCTCTAAACCCAGTGAATCAACAAACTTCAGTTTCATCCCATTAATAGTTCCATCCTTTAGATCTACAATGTATGCTTAATGCAATAAATGGATTACAAACCTTGACAGTAGCGTAGGCTATGTGGTCATACTCCTTGACGAAGCCCGCTATCTGAAGAGAACCATCACTGTACAGCCAGGGCCTCCACTGAACCTCTTCCTCCAAATCCAGAGAATATGCACACTTCATTTACATCCCATTAATAGTTCCATGTCTTCCACCATCCTTTAGATAGATATATGGTTAATGCAATAAATGGATTACAAACCTTTACAGTAGCGTAGGCTATGTGGTCATACTCCTTGACGAAGCCCGCTATCTGCAGAGAACCATCGCTGTAGAGCCAGGGCCTCCACTGCACCTCTTCCTCTAAACCCAGTGCATCCACAAACCACTCATCGTCTGAATAGCTCACTACCTTCCACAAATTCTTTGATCAATGGTAACCTTAATAAATGGATTACAAACCTTGACAGTAGCGTATGCTATGTGGTCATACTCCTTGACGAAGCCCGCAATCTGAAGACAACCATCGCTGTACAGCCAGGGCCTCCACTGGACCTCTTCCTCCAAACTAAGAGCATCCACAAACCACTCATTGCATAAATAGCTCACTACATTTCCATGTTTTATTTGATCAATGAATTACAAACCTTGACAGTAGCGTAGGCTATGTGGTCATACTCCTTGACGAATCCCGCAATCTGCAGAGAACCATCACTGTACAGCCAGGGCCTCCACTGCACCTCTTCCTCCAAACCGAGCGCATCCACAAACCACTCATCGCCGAGGCAGTTGTTCATCGCATCCACATCTCCGTTGTACACAAGAATATGGTACAGCTGAAATAATGTACAATGAAATTATAATAATAATTCAAAAATAGGTAATGTATTTATTTCATTTTCAGGAACAGAAGAAAAATGATATAATTATACAATAAAAGAATGACACTCATCGACTAGTACGAGAGGATTACATAGTATATATGGCAAAACATACTAATTTGCAGCTCTGCCTGTATCTCAAACATTAATTCCGATCATCAATTCTCGTTTAAACAGATGACAAGATCAAATCAAAATCAATTACAAACATATCCACAGCATTCAAATTATAACGGAAAGTAAGGTAAATTATAATGGACAATCAACACATTCAATTCAACTCACGTATGTCTGTTGCAATGCTATATACATTGATGTCATGTCAGGATACAGTTTCGTGTAACTCTGCTGCACTGTTGCACTGTAAGATCATAACAAATTGGAGTAAACACATTACAAAATTAATAAGAAATAGATTTGTATTAATTCAATGTTTTAATCAATTACCGTAGAACACCATCGTCAAGCACCCCCAAGCACCAATATGCATCTTGCTTTTAAAGAGCGCCCGCTCTCTGTCCAAACGGGAAACTTTAATCAAGAATGCAAATAATGGTGAGGAATATTCATGAGGATAATAATGGAGGTGAATCTCATGGAAACGTCTTTAAAAGCAAGATGCGTATAGGTGCTTAGGGGGTGCTTGTCGATGGTGTTCTACGGTATAAACTCTTGTAAGCATTATCTCTTCAATACAACTTTGTACTGGTCAGTATATCCATAGACCATATTCAGCACATGATATTTCTAGTCACGATGGATCAAACATTTCCAGGATCATGAAAACGACACTTTTATTTGATCATGGATGATCTGCTACTGGTACCATGCAACCCAGTACTATCTGCCGCATGGTGACTGTAGGAGTAGTAACCACGGATCCGCTGTTAGCTAAGGACAAGATTGTGAGTACACAATGCAAAAGCACCGGGGTTATATTCAAAGTCCCTGATTCATTGAACATGTTTGATTGGTTCCTTCAAACACGTATGACAGGTTAATCCTCAAGCCTATGGGACAGTTCAAACCTAATGATGATGAAGCAGAGATGTACAGATTTTTTCAATGTAAATTACCTGTCATTATTAGTAACTTTAACATCAAGACATTAAGATCTACAGCCAAGAAGGAAGAACTATCGTATGAAGCACATCATGACGGTATCGACATGTTACATGCACTGTACTAGAAACATCACTTACTTGCAAACTTGCCATAGAGGCCTGGAGAGGTTTATATGCAGTGATTCTCTCACATATGGGTCACTGAGATATGATGAGATAAGGCTTGTGTTTACACAAACAAGATCCTGCGTGTTCACGCAGTGTAAATAGCTATCACTTACTTGCAAACTTGCCATAGAGGCCTGGAGAGGTTTTTATACATGCAGTGCTTCTCTCACATATGGGTCACTGAGATACATCAAGATGAGGCTTGTGTTCACACAAACTAGATTCTGCAACAGCTCGCTTAGTGACTTAGCCTTAATTTTCATGTTTTAAAAACGTCAAACTTCAAGTGTACTCTACACGAACCATCACTTACTTGCAGACTTGCCATAGTGGCCTGGCGGGGTTGATATGCAGAGCTTCTATCACATATGGGTCGCTAAAATACAATGATGGAGATGAGGCTGTGTTCACACAAACAAGACCCTGCCTGCATGTTCACGTTTTTAAAGACGTCAAACATCAATTGTAAACCATCACTTACTTGCAAACTTGCCACAGTGGCCTGGCGGGGTTGATATGCAGAGCTTCTATCACATAGGGGTCACTGAGATACTTTGAGATGAGGCTTGTGTTCACACAAACTAGATCCTGCTTTAGCTTGTGGCTGGACCTCTTCTGAAGGAACTATGGAAAACAAAAAAGTGAAATACAGTCAAAGGTGTGTATAGTGACTACCAAAGGGAAACAAGAAAAGTTGCCACGACTGTAGACAGGTGACCTCCAGCGATGGGTTCTATAACATCGTTTTTCTCTGCTAGGGATCACGTTTTGTGGCCACGATAGGCAGGTTGGCTTCTATAGACTGGAGGCCACTAAGACAGGAAGACAGGTTTAACTATATGTAAGTTGGTGAAAGAGGGAATATATGTGAGGAGAAAAATTATTGTGGGGTTCTACTTTTTTTGGCCTAAAAAGTGATATCTACAATCAACCCCAGTGCAAAAGAAACTAGATCAGTGGAAAATAATATTTTATTTTAAGAGGCTATTTTTTGAACCTTTTTCGTATTTAAACAGCACCTTCTTATTTGCTCTGTTTGAAGTATATCAGAATTCTAACACAGTGAGGGGCTCTAGTTGGCATTTCAAGGGCAAAATGGCTCAGAGCCCCCACATATTTTTGTTCACTAGATTATAGATATTAGTAAAGGCATACTGTCAGGTCAATCTTACCATAATAATAATCATATATGATAATAATAACGAACGATTCTTGTATAGCGCATATCACACAAAAATAGGGTCTCTAGGCATATATTTCCCCATGACTACGGGAACCGGGTGGGTTGTGTACAAAGTCTATGGAGATTTCAGAATCTTGAAGGGAAAGGGTTAAAAGAGGAAAGTATATAAGGGGAAAGGATGAATACAGAGACACAGACAGAGAGGACAAAATGGAAAGCTGATCAATACAGGTGAAGACTTGCAAAAATAAATATGCTTTTAAAATTGGCGTTAAAACTTTTCAATTGTAAAAACACTAATTGTGTGTGATTGACTTACCATCTGCCTTCCCTGCGTGTACTCGCTGTACCGGAATAGCTCTGAGGGAGTGGTGCCGTAGTGAACGTAACCGTCATTATCAAGGGCGCCCCCAGGTGGTGGTACAGTACCAGCGCAGTCAGCGAGGATGTTGTAGGGGTTGAGCCCCACTGAGTCTACGTTGTACAGAGCCTTGTCAACCTGTTAGCAAATAAAAATGAGTCGATGATATACTGCTGGGTCAGAGCACATCTACTAAAGTAAATGGTCCAGTCAGCTGGACCATTTAAACGCAATACACGTTAATATGCTGTAGCAATTAGAGCACACCGGCCATTTGTACATTTACTATTGCACAATGTCCAATTCCTGTTCAACAGTTGATCGTTGTGTTTTGGGAAGCCTTGCTACAGAAAATGGACTATAAATAATTTTTTTCCCTACATTTTGCGGTCTTCAAAACAACAGAGTTGTTATAAATTATCAAATTATATGAATTGTGGATCACATAAGCAAAAGGTTTTTTTTTGCATTTGCTGGTAATAAAATGGAGGGAGGAATCGGCCAGAAAAAATAGATCAAATCGTCAAAATGAGATTTCTGGGGAAATTGTGGACACATTCTATCATCACTTCGCTACTCACCGCAGCACTGCACGCCTTCACTGATGAGTTGTAGAAGTTGCACTGTCCGTCTGAACAACATGATGTTTGCAACAAAGTCCATAGTCTGAAATACGGAAGGTGATTTTGGAATTAGCTGTAATTTCATTTTCATTATCAAATGAAACTATGAAGCTATCTTCTACATGATTTAAGTTTTGCACCAAGAGAGAAATTAGGGAGTTTTACACACTACATATAGTCCTCTAAAAGATTCAACAAATTCCACAGTGTAAAGTATGGAAGAAAATATCTAATTGTAATTTCTTTTTCATTTTTTAAATGAGATATGATGCTATCTTCTACCTGTACAGGATTTACATTTTGTGCCAAGAGAGAATAAGAGTTTTACACACTATATTACCCTCTAAAAGAGTCAACAAATGCCAGTCTTAAAGGGATAGTTGAGTTCTGGTAAAGAGAGTACAGTTTTGGTCAAACTGTATTTTAGTTACCAAAACCTGCACTATTACATTACAAACTAATAATTTTAAATCCACCATGCTCGAAAGGAATGCAAAATTACAAATGACTAAGTAGAAAGCCTGCTATCATTCAAAAAGAGCCGTTAAATCTCGAGAGGGCGCTCTCTAAACACTCATCGGTTTCAACCATATTAAATAAAATATTGTGCATGTGATGTTTTGTTGAAATAGTAATTAGATAGAGAGATAATCAACAACTATTTAAAAACCGCTTTTGTACATTTTTGAAAAGAGGAAGCATTTTTAAACATTTTTTAACGGCTGGTTAAAAATTATCGAATAAATGTGGGGCCCCACAATTATTACAAATGGCTATGTTTATGGATATTTCAGCCATTTTTGAACCGTTTTTGATCAAATAAAGTTTATTCTGTCATTAAAATTTGGTGCTCTTTCGAATTTGACACTCAGTTTTTCATTATCTCACAAAAGAATTATTTTGTGTAGCGCCCTCTATACCAAAACTCAACTATCCCTTTAAATATGGAAAGCAAAGAAAGCCTAATGTTATTTTATTTTCATTGAAAATAACATTATTTGTTATGGTTTTGTCTTTGTTTTTGGCCACCAGACTTCAGTTTTGGACCACAACAATTTGACAAATCCATTATTTACTTGCCGGACTGGTCCATGAGGCAAACAAGTTCATTTCTAGCATTGCTCTTAAAACACTTACTGGTCACCAATGATGCCCCGATAGTATGCAAAGTAGATCAGCGAGTTGGCAAGCTGCAGTTCACTGGTCATTCCATTCCCAACTGCAAACCCCTGTTGGATAACATGGAAAATTAATTTGTAATTTAAAACAATTTTCTACAATATAATGTTTGATGTATAATGATTAAATCTAATGGTCATTGTTATTATAATATCTATATTTAATAATTAACCCGTTCTTTACCTGAACCGGGTGAGGTATAAAAGTTCATTAATTTCAGAATCTCCAAGGGAATGGGTTAATATTCTTTACATAACATTTATAAACAATTATGAGTGAACAAATTCAAACAGAACTGCAAATTAAATACATAATCTGCAATTTAATTCTAGCTATTAACACACAGGCTGTACAAACAAGGTGATATGGTACGCTCTTTATAATCAGGGCATGAACCAAAAATGTGTATGTCATAAATCATAATGTTTGTGTGGTTTGAATAACTGTGATCAACTACGTTAACAATATGAAGCTGCAATTGTTTAGGTGATTAATAATGCCTCTGCAGGTGTTGCATAAAGAGAACTTTTGATTAATTGCAAGTCAGAAAATGTGCCTAAATGTGCAGATCTGACTGGTTCAGATATGCACATTTTCTGACTTGCGATCAATCACAACTCTTTATGCAACATCCCCCCGCGACTTTATTGCAGATTGCAATAAAATCAGAGCAAAGTACTTACTTTGAGCGTGGTAATGGTGGTGTTCTGGATGGCAAGGGCAAGGAGGGGGATGTACACTCCCGCGTACCCCTCCCCTGCAAGGTAGAGGGGGAGGGGCTTAGCCTCAGGGAACTGTGTATAGAAGTACAGCAGTGCCGCAATGTGGTCCTGATTCACCTATAAGAAAGTAAAGAAAAGATATCGGCAAATATACTTAGTAAGTTCTTAGTGTTTTTTGCTGGTTATGAGAGGGGACACTCCAGCATACCCCTCTTTGTAAGGTAGAGGGCGAAGGGCTTAGCCTCTGGAAACTGTGTATAGAAGTAAAGCAGTGCCGCTATGTGGTCCTGATTCACCTACAAGAAGAAAGAAAACAAAAGAAGTTGGCAAATCTTCTAGAAGTTCCAAGTATTTGGGGGTGAATTGGAGGGAGGAGGGATGCACAATTCATCTTCTCTCCATGCTGGCAAAAAGACCTCTCCTATAAATTTCCTTCAACTAAATATTTTATAGGACTCACTTAAAGTAACAATAGACAATCTTTATAAAACATTCTATTAAAATTCTCTACCACTTATTTTTGTTTAAATAACACTTTCTAGAACTAACAAAAGAAACACTATAGAGTGGTAAAGTGTGACGTCATAAAAAATCTATTTTTAGAATAAAGTTATGAACCAGAGCAATATAACACTGATTGCCTATTGGAATAAAATTAATTGGGATGGGCATATCTCAGCTAATAGTTAACATATTCAATTGATTTTTGGTATTTGGACATTATTTTTTATGCTCTTTCGGAAAATGAAGTTCAAATTGAGATATTTGTATGACGTCATAGTTTCTGTACTCTATACTAAAAAATTACAGAAGGTAGAACAGATGTTTTTTCTACTTACCCCATTGTCATCAAAGGCTGTTTGTCCATCCTCAGAATATGAGAATCCAACACCAGGAGGCGATTCAATGTACAACACATTGGCAAACTGATGGTGGAAGTAAAAAAAAAAATATTTATTTAATAAATTTAATTGAAAGTACAACATCATTGAAAGCTACTTCTTATTTTCAGAGCATTATTTTTCAATTTACTTCATTAACCCTAAATGACTGTTGATATAGCTCACACATTTAGTCACACCTATATAGGTCTAAAATCACACACAAACATAATCAGAAACAAACATACACAAAAAATGAACAAACAAACAATAGATACAACAAACTGAAAACATTTAACATTATTAGGGTTATTTTTTACTACCGGTGCCATACAAGTGCTGTGGATCATCATCATCATCATATATTGCCCCCCGCCCTCTCGCGATTATTTCAGTCACACACCCCCCCCCCCCCCCCCTACACCGCTGTCTCAAACAGATAAACAGGGATTCATACCTTATTCCAACTGTTGGCATTGTATTCTAGATTGATACCATCCTCTTGGATGGTGAATGCGCCATTCCCAGAGAACAATGAAAACATGGTGCTGCAGCCCGGGCCATCACCCAACCACACGATCAGAGGGTTCTTTTTGGGATCGCTTTGCGATTCTTGATACCTAGAAAAAGAACAAAAGAAATGAATGGTTTGTCATTATCAAAATACATCATCATCATAATCATCAGCGTCATCGGATTCAGCTTCATCATCACCTGGCATCCATTCCCCGACAATGGCTGAGGGAAATAATCTTCATCAACATCATCAACATTAAAACGATAACTTTGATAATTGTATTATTTACCAATACCATCATTAACTCCTCTTCCTACTCCCTATAGATGTCTTTCCTCCCCATCTTCCTCCATTTAAACTTCCCATTTCTCTTCTCCCTTCCTACTCCCCCCTCAAACTCCTCCTTCCATCCCTTCTCCTCCTCCTTTTCCTCCAATTAAACCCTCCCCTCCCCCTCTCCTACTCTCCTCCTCAATCTCTTCTTCTTTTCCGCCCCTCCTACTTCTCAGGGAAGAAATTAAATTGTATTTTGGCGGGCTACTTTTCAAGCTTGCCTGCATGAAAAAATTCCCTATAAAGTTTGGTTTGAATTGCACTCTATGCACATTTATGGGGGCTCTTTAATGATTTGTGGGGGGGGGGGGGGGGGGGCTCTTTTTGGCATTTCAAGGGCTAATTCACCCTGAGCCCCCATGTATTTTGTTCACTGCTTCTCCTTTTGTCAACTTCTTCCCTCCTTCTCCTCCTCATCCTTCCCTTCTCTACTCCTCGCCCTATTCTCCACAACTTGTTTTTCCCTTGGCCTACCCCTTCACCACCACCCCCCCCCCCCCCACCACAGGAAATGCAAGGATTGCTCTTACCAGTAGTGCAGCATGTGAGAGCCAGTGCCTTTCAGGTATCCCGAATACTGGTTGAAGCTGGGCTGCTTGAGAAGTCCAGGTAGATACGTTATGAGGTCACCGGCTGGAGCTCCCAGCGCCATAGACCAGCAAGTCAGTGCGAAGAAGAAGGTGGCCCAAAATGCCTTCATTTTTATTTTTTTGCCTTTTATTGTTTCATAAAGCTGATCGAAACTCTGCAAGAAAAAGAAACGAGACAAGATCAAAACTTGAGAGATACATTTAGTTTCATATCTTCAGGTAGTGCTGTAACCGATCATCGGATCGGCATACGATCCCGATCCGATCATGCCTGATCGGGATCGTTTCTGCCGATTTCCGATCATGCAGAAAAATCGGAAGATCGGATCGGCAAAAAAAAAAAAAAAAAAAAAAAAAAAAAATTTTTCTTTGGAAAATGATCCCAAAAAACATATTTTGGGAAAATAAATGAATACCAAAGCAACATATATCCATATGAATAAGCCAAATTAATCACATGGGACTGAGCTTAGTAACCTTTCAGAATCGCCGCGAGTAATTTTGTAAAAGGAGGGGTAATCAGTTTGAAATGAAAGCATACCCATACAAGATTACCTTGGGCTTATTCATATGGATATATGTGATGCTGTAACTGACCTTGATGATCGGATCGGTTGATCGGATTGGCAAAATTTTTCGATGATAGAAATCGGATCGGAGATCGGATCGGATCGGATAATAAATTAAAAAAAAAAAATAATAATAATTTCTTTGGAAAATGATCCCCAAAAACATATTTTGGGAAAATAAATGAATACCAAAGCAACATATATCCATATGAATAAGCCCAAGGTAATCTTGTATGGGTATGCTTTCATTTCAAACTGATTACCTCTCCTTTTACAAAATTACTCGCGGCGATTCTGAACATGTGCTGAAAGGTTACGCCAAATTAATCACATGGGACTGAGCTTAGTAACCTTTCAGAATCGCCGCGAGTAATTTTGTAAAAGGAGAGGTAATCAGTTTGAAATGAAAGCATACCCATACAATATTACCTTGGGCTTATTCATATGGATATGTGATGCTGTAACGGACCTTGATGATCGGATCGGTTGATCGGATCGGCAAAATTTTATCGATGATAGAAATCGGATCGCCGCGAGTAATTTTGTAAAAGGAGAGGTAATCAGTTTGAAATGAAAGCATACCCATACAAGATTACTAAGTGGGCTTATTCATATGGATATATGTTGCTTTGGTATTCATTTATTTTCCCAAAATATGTTTTTTGGGATCATTTTCCAAAGAAACTGAAAAAACAAATTTTTTTTTTTTAATTTTTTTTTTTTTTTTATCCAATCCGATCAACCGATTTGATCATCAACTATCAAGGTCAGTTACAGCACTATCTTCAGGTAAATGGTTTATTCTGATGAGAAGTGCCTCTTTCCACATTCAGCTGCTCGTTGTCGTTGACATTGTGTCACTTGTGTTGTGGTATCGTAAATAAATGATTCACGTTCGATTTAGTAGATTTGATGAAGTAGACATAATAAAAATCAGTGAATTTGAAATTTGATGTGTGTGTGTTGATTATGTATGTAAAATGTTAAGAAAATGTATTTGCAATCCTGCACAATATTGAGTGACATTTGACAAATTTGATTTAATTATCATCAGCAAACAACATCCACACAAAACATGCAAATTGCAATTTAACTTTTCGATTGGCAGGTAGGCAATATAATTTATCATCAATCATCAAACTGTTCTCTTTACATCTACTAGCAAATTACCCGTCACCAGATCTTTGAGTAAGGAAATGTATGTTGTATATAAATTTATTTTTATTTATTCATTTATTTTTTTTAATCTGTCTTGTAAAAAATTGGGTCAATTAAAGGGAAAGTTGAGTTTTGGTAGAGAGGGCGCTACACATGATAATTTTTTTGGGAGATAACGCAAAACTGAGTGTAAAATTTGAAAGAGCATAATATTTTAATGACAGAATAAAGTTTATTTGATGAAAATCGGTTCAGAAACGGCTGAAATATCCATAAATATAACAATTTGTAATAAACCTGGGGCCCCAGGTTTATTAGAGAATTTTGAACCAGCCGTTAAAAATTCAAAAAAATACTTCCCCTTTTCGAAAAATTTCAAAAGAAGTTTTGTAATGTTTGTTGATTATCTCTCTATCTAATCATTATTTTTACTAACCTTCACATGCATGACATTTTATTTAAAATGGTTTAAATCAATGAGTTTTAAGAGAGCGCCCTCTTACGTTTTAATGGCTCTTTTTGAATGATAACATAATTTTACTACGTCATTTGGAATTTTGTGTTTCTTTCTAATTATAACTATTAGTTTTTAATGTAATGATGTAGGTTTTGGTTACTAAAATTAAATTTCACTAAAACTGTACTCTCCTTACCAGAACTCATCTATCCCTTTAATGGAATAACATAATTTATGCAGTCTTACCCGGATTTTGAGGTTTGCTGAAGACGGGAGATGGCTCTCTGATTGAGGGCACAGGCGGAAGGCCGGATTGGTTGTTTAGTTGTGGAAGACTTCAGGGAATACAATGTTCTTCGTTAGCCACATGATTTCTCCCTTGCTGTTCACGGAGTGTGTTGATGTCAGGGCAGTGATGTTCCCGAAGCTTCTAGCTCTTGACAGAGCAACGTAGAGCTGACCATGCGTGAATGCTGGTTCTGGCAGGTACAAACCAACATAGTCCAGTGTCTGCCCCTGAGACTTGTTGATGGTGATGCTGAATGCTGGTCTCAATGGGAATTGCCGTCTTCGCAGGGTGAATGGTAATCCCGAGTCTGATGGTGACAGGGTGATTCTGGGTATCAGAACCTTCTTGCCACTGTGATGCCCAGTTCTTATCTCACACACAATAACATGCTCATCCAGACTCTGGATGACCATTCGGGTGCCATTGAGAAGTCCGCGTGCCGGGTCGAGGTTTCGTAGGAGCATGACTGGGGCATGAACCTTGAGGGTCAGGTGATGAGGTGGAACCCCAGATGGAGTCAGTGAGTTTAAGAACTCAGTAGGGTACAGTCCTGTGTGACTTTCATCTTCCACACTGTCTGCGCTACTGTAGGTGACCGGCTGCCCTGGAAACTGTTCCATCATCAGTTCATTAATGGAGTCAACGATGCTGTTTTTTGTTGTCAGGATTGCCCGCGAGCACAGGAAGTTACTGTCCAGGTGATGTGTTGGCACATCTGGGAAGACGTGATCGATGAGGTCCTGCAGGCAGCCATCTTTTGACTGGAGAGAGATGCTGGGAGGGAGTGCCACTGTGTCCTCTTCCTCGCTGTCAGGCAGGCAGGCTCAGTACCATCTCCAATTCGGAGAAGGTACTCCGGGAATGCAGCATCTCCAGAGGCGGAGGCTCTCATGTTCTGCTTCAGACTCAGCACCTTTACATGTCTCCAGAGTGTTGACCTTCTAAAACATGTCTGGACTATTGTGGCTCTGCTACCATGACGGACAACTGGAAGCACCTGTCGAAAGTCTCCTCCAAAGGCAACCACTTTCCCTCCGAATGGTTTCTCCGACTTGGTGAGATCACGGAGAGACCTTTCAAGGCACTCTATCACCTGTTTGTGTGCCATGGGTGCCTCATCAAAGATAATGAGGCTTGCCTCTTTGATGAGCCTGGCTAGGTCAGTGTTTCTGACAATGTTGCAGGTTGAATTCTTCAGAATAGGAATGGGTATCTTGAAGGTGCTGTGTGCAGTGCGAGCAACATCTAACATCTCGGCTGCTATTCCTGATGTTGCAACAGCAAGGACAATCTTGCCTTCTGACCGGAGTGTGGCAGCCATTGTGTTGTACGTAAAAGTCTTGCCTGTCCCACCAGGACCATCAATAAAGAACACTCTGTGTTTGGCCTTATCAGGGTTGGCAACGGCTCCAATGATTTCACTGTACACCTGCGCTTGATCTTGGTTCATCTTCTCGATGTTTCTGGCTGCTTTCTCTCTTTGTTCAGCTGCAGAAAAGACTGTGAACTGATGAATGAGGTGGGAGACCGCTTGCTCTTCATGTGCCTGTGGCAGACCAGCGTAGTCGTCGAGTTGCTTGCCGTGGATCTGCAGGTGACGTCCTATGTCCAGGAGAGCAGTGTTGACGACATCATTGCTGGGGTCACCGTCTGTCCTCCCATACCTGTAAACATAAGAGGCAATAAAATCGTAATGTGCACGTATGTATATTTAACCCTAAAAGGGCCGGGCTATTTGAGGTCTTCAGCAGGCCAGGGGGGGGGGGGGGGGGCATTATGGCCCCCCCCCCCCCCCCACCCCCCCCCGCCAAGATCTCGGCCGCGGAGCGGCCGATCGCCGTAAAAATTTGCACGCATGATAAGTGAAGTGTATAGAATACAATGGTAATTTTTAAAATTTTTGAAAAAATCTATTCATTTGCATATTTTTGGTAATTTATGCAAATAACTCATGAAATTCATATTTTTACCCATAAATCATATATTCTTCAAAGTTAAAGTCTGGTTTTCACTATATATATTCTTTAGAGCATTTGGAATGATAATCTGACAAAAAGATTTGGAAGAGCTCGGTTCTTCCTTATGTTTTCTATTGTTTTACGAATTTCTTATGTATTTCTGTTTTTTTAAACTTATGTATTTTATTGTTTTTTTGTTTATTTTTTCTGACTATAATTTAACTATTTTGAACCCCAAAACCAACATATAAATTGTAAACAACACCAAATAACTAATGATAAACCACATTTTACGAAAATTGATATTTCCATATGTTTTGTACACAAATCATGAAATTGAGCGATTTTCGGGCTGACATGCATAAACAAAAGGTCACGTGACTTTGTAACGGTAGGTCCGATTTCCAAAAGAAAAAAGCCACCAAGCAGCGGCGCGTCATGTAACAGTGTTTTGGAGCAATACAAAAAATCGTGGAGGGGGGGGGGGGGGGTGCCATTATGGCCCCCCCCCCCCCCCCCCCCCCCGGCCCTATTAGGGTTAAATGCATTTAGCATGATTTTGTCATACTGTTTACTGTACTTACTTACCTATGGTACTGTATGTCCTCACAGAGAGTCATCTTGTGACGATCCCACAGCTTGCCTGGTTCTGCAGGTTCTGCGAAGACCAAGATGATTGCAAACAGGTGACGGAGTTGGACGGGCATTTTGTGCTGAGCTGCTTCATGGAGACAGGAGTCCCACTCAGTGTCGCTTTCCAGAAGACCAAGTCTCAGGGCTGTCTGTTTGAATGTTGAACAGATGGTGCCATCATCCAGTGTTCGGAGATCCACGAAGCTGGTTTTCCCTCGCAAATGGGTGAGAAGTATCCTCAGGAAGTATCTCTCTCCTTGTGATGGACATGCCGTACACATTCGCCCAATTGTGTTTCCTGCCTGTCTTGGTCTCCACTCTCCTCTTTGAGGGTTCCATGTATACCTCTCAGGAAACTGTGTGTATAGCAGTTTCCTGGCTTCAGGATCTCGTTTGTTGGTGCTGAACCATGCCATCAGTGTCGTGTCTTTAGCTTTGTCAAGAGCGTCTGCTGCATGGCCCTCCTTGAACAGTACCTGCTGCTGCCCCTCCAGGTGTACACTCAGTCGTTGGATGGCCGGTGCTCTGTCATGGAGATCATAGTGGAATATTCGCCAGCATGCTTCCTGTGGTGTGATGTATCTGGCATTGACAAAGTTGCTGATCTCATCGATCTGTTTCGGTGGTTCTGTCCGATTCCCACTGCTCTGTTGTACTGACGGCGCCTCGTGAGTAATCTCAGCTGTGATCATGTCATTGCCCTTGAAGATGTATTTGTAGAGGTACTTCACAGCTCTGATGGAATTGCAGACCTCAACATTGATGTGGGTGTTGAGCAGTGTTGCCAGGTATGGGTTGTAGGGGACCACCCAGCTGTTATCCATAGGGATCTTCTTGCTTCCATCTGCTCCGGTGATGCTCTTGACGATGGTGGATCCGTCATCTCGGCGTCTGTAAATGGGATACCCATCTTCATTGCTCTGAGATACCTCTGAGAATGCCTTTGGGTACCCCTTTGAGCAGACACCATCTTTCATACATGGGGAGGAAAGGTTCAGGTGTCCACATGGGCCATGCATCATGTGGCTGGTGACAGTGTTGTATAATTCAGGCAGGTTGTTGTCTGGTATTTCAGCTGATACGAACTTGTCAAAGTCATCTGCTGTCCAAGGCTTGTCTTCTGGTGCCAGGATGGCGAGAATGTGTGTATGTGGTAGTCCTCTCTTCTGAAACTCCACAACACTGACAAAGGCCTTCACCTTTCCCAGGACATGCTTGTGTATTATCTGATCAAGCATCTGCTTCATCTTCAGCATGAAGACGCGGACAACAATATCAGGTCGGTCACTTGCTGTCTGATGTGGGAAGAGAGCTTCTTTGATCTCAGGCCAGTTCGGATTGCACGTCATAGTGATGAAGAGATCTGGCTTCCCAAATCTACGGACAATTGCCATGGCATCTTGGTAGTGCTGGTGCATGGAGCGAGGACTCCCAGTGAAAGTGGCTGGCAGGACAACCAAGCGGCCGATATTCTTTCCGTCTGTGTCCCCACTGTTGACAGCATCGCTCAGTCCTTGGTAGAGTTCAGCATGCAGTTTATCTTGGTTGTACCTGTGGAAAGTCAGTCGCTGGCTTTCGATCTTTGCGTACATGTCCACAACATACTGCTGCAGTAACCTCCCTCCATGCAAGATAGTGCTGAATTCTTCCCGCACCATCAGCCTGTGGGCATAGTACTGCATGGGAGACATCTTCTGGTACCTGGAGAGGTCGATGCCAATCTGCCAGCCAGTTTCTCCTTGTGGGAAGAGGAGAACATAGTGCAGTGGATCATACATCCTGTGAGTTTCGTTGATTCTCTTCAGAACGTATCCTTTTGGATCATCACTTGCTCGCCGATAGAGTACGATGTCACGGTGCCCAGGTTCTTCTCCACTCCCTGGCATTAGTATGGCCACATCCGAGCTGGTAGGTAAGTTGTATCTCCTGGGATCACGGCCAGTCTCCTTCAAAACCAGGCGGACCTCACCAGCATCATCCCCAGTTTCCTTGATTGCGTTGGCGGCGTGCTTGTACTGCTTGATGTATGGATTAACATCATGCAGCACTTTTTGCAGTTGCAGCAAGCACTCAGTTTGAAGTCCAGTGTTCCATTTCATTCGGTTTGTCAGTTCATTTTTGGCATCATAAATCAAGATCTGGCTGAACTTTGGTTGCTCACCCTCCTCAGGAAGAAGCTGTCCGGTGCGGTGGCAGACGGTGCCTTGTATTCTAAAGGTGGGTGGACCATGGCCTTGCAGGTACTCTTGTTTGACACCAAGTGATGTGAAGGCCAGACTTGAGTTGTATGCACGGATGTTCGACCGGAAAGATGCAGCCTCCTTGCCAGGCTCTGTGAGCAGTCTTTTCAGAATACCCGGAGGCTCAGGAAGAGGTGGCAGTACAACCTTGCCTTGGGAGCAGCAAGTGGAGAACTTCGCGGTGTTTGCCTGCACGGAACCTGTATGGGTCTCCTTGCTCCACATCTTGGCATTGCATCTGCAGCAGTCCACACTCATGGCACCTATGTCCAAGACATCTGGCAGGACACATACTCCCTGTGTGTACTCTTCTAACATATGAATGGCCTTGCGCTGCATGGCGGTCTTTGATCGTATATGCTGTGCTTTAGCCGTCTGCTGTCTGTGCATTTTCTGATCCTCATTTTCTGTTGCACGCGCGCTTGCATTTCGTTCTTTATTCATCTGTAGCCTGTGTGTTCTATCCTCTTCATCTTCTGTTGCACGCGCTCTTGCACTTCGTTCTTTATCCATCTGTAGCCTGTGTGTTCTGTCCTCTTCATCTTCTGTTGCACGCGCTCTTGCACTTTGTTCTTTATCCATCTGTAGCCTGTGTGTTCTGTCCTCTTCATCTTCTGTTGCACGCGCTCTTGCACTTTGTTCTTTATCCATCTGTAGCCTGTGTGTTCTGTGCTCTTCATCTTCGGTTGTACGCGCGCTTGTATGACGTGCAGCATCTAGTTGCAGTCTTTTTTTCTGTTGCTGATAATCTTCATTCGCGCGAGCTGCTCTTTTACGTGCTGCTTGGTGCTTGGCAGCTTGTCGAGTACTGTAGGTGCTCAGCCGTGGTCTCTTCTTCGGAGGCATGATGCTACTGTTGTGCAGGATTGTAGATACTGCATAGAAGTGAGATAAAAGGTATTTGTATTAAATAATCACCCACAATGGGCCACACATGTATGACATACACAGATACACTGGGGGGGGGGGGGGGGGGGGGGGGGGGGGGCTTGTATGCAGGCAGATGCCATGCTGACATACTTGTTACAGAGTTAGGGTATACATGTGCCATTGTTGAAGTTAAAGGTATGGTGAAATCTCGGCTTTGATTCAGGTTTATAGATTTGAATATGTGCCTATATTGATATACCACACTATTTTTTCAAAGAAACTGTTTAGTTGGGCAAAAAAGGGTACATTTCATGCAACATTTTGGCGTCGGCGTTCCATACTCCAAAAAAAGTGATTTAAGTCACCGGCACTGGTGATGTCATGTATGACGTCATGAACATTTGTTTTTAGAAATTTCAAATTTGAACTTGATTTTCCAGAAGAGTGTCAAATATAAAGACAAAATAGTGAAAATCAGTTGAATTTGTGGACTATACGTTGAGATATGCCCATCCAAATTAATTTTACTTCAATGGGCAATCAGTGGTATAGAGCTCTGGTAATAAGAGCTCTATAATACACTGATTGTCCATTGAAGTAACATTTATTTGGATGGGCATATCTCAGCCAATAATCCTCGTATTCAATTGATTTTCGGTACTTGGTCATTATTTTTGACGCTCATTCGGAAAATGAAGTTCTAATTAGAAATTTCTAAAAACAAATGTTCATGGCGTAATAGATGAGATCATCGACTGCCGGTGACGTAAATCACTTTTTTTGGTGAAAACGCCGACGACAGATAGTTGCATAAAATGTACCTTTTTTGCCCAACTTAAGGAATTCTTTGAAAAAAGAGTGTGGTACATACGTATATCAATATAACCATATATTCAAAGCTATAAACCTCAAAAAAGCCAGGATTTCACGTCACCATACCTTTAATCACAGTGCCGAAGCTCACATCTAGCATCTTGTGAACCCAGGAGTTAATTAGTTCCGGCACAAACTGCCTCCACCGTGTGCCGAGGTCTGTACCACAGCTAGCACCCATGGTGGAAACAGGATGGCATCTAGCTGATATTACTTTTTGAAGGTCCACAGTACAGTACTTCCTACATCTACTATACTTGATAGTCTTCAATCAACGACCACGTATGATTTATGTGCTTCAAACTGACCACTGGTCAAACAGTTAAATGTCTAAATGTAACTTCGTATACTGATTAATATAGTAGCAATATGCCTAGCAGGCACCAGATTAATGAACAAACATTGCTTCCCCTGTGAATTAATTAAAAAGAGGAATTTCTGTGTAATTGTTAAATGCACATCAGTCAGCTCTGTCATAAAAGCTGAATCGAACAGAATAAAAATTAATGGAGAAAGAAGGGGGAGACACACCTTTAAATTTCATGAGCTAATTACTCATTTAAAAAGTTTGTTAAACATCTTTAAAAAAAGCAAACAAATAAAACAAAATTAAAATTAGCCATTATAAATTAAAACTTCCAAAAACTTGATAGACATATGCACACTATCACGGTGGTGTGGTAGCTCATTTTTCAATCTAGTTGGGTGAACAATTATAAACACATATTTGGGTAGATTCAAGCATAACCGTATTTAATTTGCAGAGGTACTGCACTATGGGATCATTTTTTACAATAGTCTTTTAAAACCGATTTGATGTGTATACTATTGGAAGTGATTTTAGTGACTTGTACATTCCACAAAAAATTAAGAGAACAGTCGTTTACTTTATTAAATATGTTTTATAACTCTTTAAAACGTCACGAAAAGCAGCAGGCTGAATTGTCGTATGGACGCTGTGCAGATATTGGGCCCCCTATGTCGGCGGTGAAATCTAAGTGCTGTTTGGTGCTTCGGCTAGAATGCCTACGCGCATTCTGTGACACTGGCTTGTAGCTTTATGGCGGTCCTACTAATCACCGCGAACACCGTGAATCACTACGAAGCACTACGAAATCACTACTAAGCACTACTAAGCACTACGAAGAGCAAAAAGATAGCATTTGGAGCGCATGTAGAAGTAGATGAGCAAAAATGCAAAGTGATGTTCACCAACTCCTTGCACTTGTACACTGTTTCGACGATCAATTGGATAATTCAACATCTGAACACTTCAATCGTAAATATCATTTTAACGAAAGGGAAAGTCTGGCAGCTACCATAGTCTACCTCTACGTGCGCGCATTAAACGTAGTTTTTAGTACAGGGCGCTCTTCGCAGTGCAATCTTCGTCTTCGTAGTGCCTCGTAGTACTGCGAAGACGTGCTCTTCGCGGTGCTTCGTAAGGGTATCGTAGTGCTTCGTAGTGTGCTTAGCAGTGCTTCGCAGTGCCTAGTACTGATCCTTGGCGATTAGTAGGACCCGCTTTATGGTATATAAAAACCAATTTAAAAGTGGTTAAGAATCATTTTAAAACTTGGTTTATACAAAGAAAACAATATTTCTCGACATCTGATACGCATGAAATCCAACAAATATAAGCAAGTATTTTAAATAAAAATGTATTAAACATCACGTCGAATACAATCCAGAATTCATGCACGAAATATAGGATTATGGGACCGAGCGGCGCTTGGAATTGGTGCATCATTCCCGGCCCCACGGAGGCGGTCTAGACTCTAATACACTCGTGAGACTTGGTGTACACGGTACAGAAACACTCCCGTCAATCAGTCATTTCCTTCCTTATTCCAAAAAAAAAAATTATACTGTTGTACTCACCAGATGTGATTGATTTTCTCACCTAACTTTGCAGATCGTTCAGGATTCCCCGGTCAAAATATCGCGTCATGTTGGCCCTAGATATCCTGAGCTGTACGTACACAACATACGATCTTGTTTTGGTCGGAAGCCAGGCTCATCAATCTACTATACTAAAGTAGCCGATTACGATAGTCTTAATTCAGGCGCACACAACGGCACACGTGTTATTTCCGATTTGACAGGCATACGATAATGTGCGTAAGTAATTTACAACGTATCGATTCCAGGCTGAACAAAGACTACATAATGAAAGGTCATTTCAGCAACACACTTTTCACGGTACTTCCGTCGCAAGCATGTGCGATGATCAGCGCTCGACGCGACTGCATGGCAAATGAACGTGGAATATTGGCCGATTCATAACTGACCACTGGTCAAACTGACCCCGACCTGACCCAGACCACAAACCTCTATGGGTCATCACCAATCACTACCCAAAGTTTGATGTTGGTGCCTCAATGCACTACGAAATGCATAGATGGACAGACAGACAGACAGACATACGTAATCGGCTACTTTAGTATAGTAGATAGTAGATATAGTAGATATCTAGCGCCCAAATTAATATGCATATTCGAGAAGTTTCTCAAGACCTTGGAAAGGGTCTACATATCATCTCAGCATGGATCATTGTATTGATTGCCGAGAAAGCATTTGTAATAAACACCATCTCGATAGCCAGAAATATGCTAATGAATGCAAATCAAGTTGATTTGTTCCTACTGCAGAATTAAGTACGCCTCAATAAATAGGTTAGAATATTTAGAGTTCACCAACTGAAGGGTGTTCACAAACACACTCAACATTTTCTAGTGAATGTGGAATAATTTTCTTTGAAAATATTTTGCATTCATTGCTCTCTCCATCTGATATTAAACAATAACAATTCCAAGATGTACCATGTTTCTTGAACATTCTGTATCATTTATATTCATGATGATACAACTAATTAGAAATTTATCAAACATCAATATTTTCTAGTAAAAGTAGAAAAATTTTCTTTGAAATTATTGTGCATTCATTGCATGCATGCTAGGTGATATCAAACAATAATAATTTAAATGATATACTATTTTTTCTTGGAAATTCTGTGTCATCACTTTCTGTTAAAGATGATACAATTAGTTACATCTATCAAACATTACTTTGTTTGCACATTTTTTTCTCAGAAATGTTGACTGTCTTGTGTAAATCAATAATGAAATTGCTGTTTACATCGGGCTCTGTTTTCCAGGGCATATATGTTTTCAATATAATATACAAACAAGGCATGAGATATAAAACTATTGTATTATAATCAATGTTATTTAATTACTATAAACGTGGTAATGTTCGTGATGCATTAATTTTCGCGGAATTCGCGCTGAAGTCGGTGTCCGCGAATATAAATGCGCGAATGTGTTTTTGTGTCGCTCAGCGCGAAATATTAATCGCGCGAAAATAACAACGTTTACAGTAATTGCACTTTTTATGTTTTTTTAAACAATATCATTTGATATTCAGTATTATATTGATATTTAGTAACCAAAGGAAAATATGTATGCTTTCTCATCTAGTTAAGACTGTAAAAACTGCAAAGAATTAAACATTTAATGGTACCTGCACATCAGGATGCTTTATTTTTAGTCATGTTGGCAAGATTACTTTGTTTTTCCGCTATAAATCCTAAATTTAGCTTTGATATTCCAATAAAAGAATACATTTAAAAAAATTTGTTTAAAGATGTAGATGAGAATTTTTTAAATAAAAAGGTAGGTCTTGGAATTAAAGAATTTTGGAGGCATCTTCAAGTTCAGTCAAACATTTTATGATCCACAAGGATACTACGCACATCAAGTTTCCAACATTAAATGATGGTAATGATCGTTTATTATTTTGAGATCTAAATGTAAACATAATCCGACTTACATGTAAAGTCTCTTCAGACTAGCTCTTCAAGCCAAATAACAGTATTGGGAAAGTTACCAAAAACATCTATATTGGCCAAACTTATCAATCAATAGTGTTTAATAAGTATATCCGAACCGTGGTATCGTTAAATGCAGAAGTATTGGAGGAAATTCAATGCATGCCAGTGAAATTAGGCCTAAATTCACCGCCCGTTCGCACATGTCCGTGCTGCTAGTGCTAGGCTGGAGATATTGACAAGCCTGCATACCGTGAACATGTGCGCTAGCATAATCTTTTGCACGCAGCGTATCACGGTTAAATTGATCTGTGTCACAGATCGTTTTATTTCTAACCTTTTAATGCTCAATTAGTCAATTTAAAAGCATTTTTTGTCAAAGCCTTTCAATTAACATATAATTTGTGATAATATTCTTTTACATGGTAGGTGATGAAAGCATATTTTCTTACATTTCCTCCCTATATTTCCCTACATTTCCCTACTATTCCCTACTTTTCCCTATATTTTCTACATTTTGTATATAAATAAACAAGGTTAATTCTACAAAATGAAAATTGTATTTACATTGGAAGTTTTACTTAGGGTGCATTGATGAAATAAATAAATTAATGTGTGAAGTAATTTTTGAGAATGACAATGACTGGTATTTGTATTCAAACTGTATCATACAACCTTAATTTGCACATCAGAAATGTATTACTAAGGCTTTTATTGAACGCACCTGCATTCCTTTTTCCTGAACACTGCAAATTTAGAACATGTAGACTCATACCGCTTTCAAGCTGCACTTCACCGATGAAAATACAGATAGAATTTCCCTTATATGAACAACGGTGAAATCGCTGCTTCCCCTCTGTAACATTCGTACTGCAAGGGAATTTAATAGCCGTTTGCAAGCGCCGGAAGTGAAGAATTATTGCGCAATCGCTTGCTAGCTGATTACGTGGATTGGTGCGCACAAGATAACAACCTTTGACCATTTTCATCGGTATTTTCTCCCTTTTTTTCCCCCCAAACCCAATTCATAGTGCCCGTTTCATCGGAGTGACACCGATAGAAAGAGAATTTCTCCTGCTGTTGAGCAGGAGAATTTAATCGCCTATTTCTCTTCTTTTCATCGGCTATTTCTCCTCTGTAACATTCATAGTGCCCGTTTCATCGGATGCGTCCGGACGCATCCGATGAAAAGTAGTGCAGCTTGAAAGCGGTATCAGATAATATTGTTCCCAGAAGATGTATTTGAGAATCACATTCAGCTTAGTAACAACATGTAGTCATATGTGCCCGGACAAAGATTCTGCTAGGATCGAAAGCTAGGCTCCTTACTGACCTTTCGATGTTTAAAGTGATCCATGTACTTTGTTAGATATTGAGTTCCCCATAGGAATAAATGGACATCTTCAAAGAGCCATAGTTTTCTTGTTTCTTGCCCGATTATGCTCCAACTTTCAGAGATTATTCCTCCTAATCTCTCCAAATCTATGAAAGCAACATTCTGCTTGGGTTTTAATGTCCTTTAAAACCTAGCTTTAAATCCATAGATCTCTAAAATAGACATTTCAGTTATATATATGCTAGCTTAAAGGTGCACCTGTAAAGTGTCAGATATTGCCCAACATGACATTTGAGACTACCATCCTATACCAAAATCATTGTAAGATATATGTCTGAATGATGTATGAAAGTTTCATTGAAAAAGAACACTGCTTTCCTGGTTAAAAAAGCGAAAATTTGCGTTAGATTTTACAACTAATTCTGAGTTCTTTGCCGTAGATTCGAACGTGACCTTTATGACTGTCTGTAGACAGTCTTTAGCTGAATGATTTTCAATGATAGATATCTTTATACTAAAGGGACATTTGAACAAATCTAACCCTATTTTATTCTTCTCTTACCATAAGCTAAACAACACGGTAGAAGAGAAATGTGGAAGCTCAAAGTAATTTTCGTAGAGTTAGACAAAGTACATGGATCACTTTAATAAACAGACACTTTTTTGTTGTAGATTTTCAGCGGTATTTTCTTCATTCAACTTTAGTAGCTGAATCTAGTTTCCGATAATAAAGCGTTGCCTATAGCAGTCAGTCACCTTTTAGTTATGATGCATTCATTATGTTAGCCTTTTGGGGAACCGATTTTGATAGTTGCATTAGACGAATCACACCCCTCCAGACGCTAATGGTAGAACCTTCTTTTTTTCAGCGACCCCCTTCTCGATTCATGCAGTAAAAGCTGCGAGCCCCCATTATGTATGTATGTGCATTAGGCAAGCTGGCCAATGCAATTGCTTTTTACCCCCTCGGCCGGATGATCTCCTCACTGTGTCTACATGTATTGCAAAAACACAGAAACACACACCAACGTGCATGTGGGCACACACATACACCACACACACACACACACACACGTTCAAGCCCAAATACACACAGGCACATTAACAAACACACACACACACACATACACACACAGACATACTAATACAGAGTGGCACCTACTGAGTGTGCAATAAGTGTGTTTCATCGCGATATGCAGAGTGTGTATTGTGCGGTGTGTATGGTATTGCATAGTACTGTGACGAGCCAAGAGACGATATGCATGCATACACGACACACCAACCAGGCTTCGTTAACATCTCATGCAGACGACGGTGCCCCTTGTCACCAACACCATGCGTTCGTTATCAGATGCGGAATAGTTGTCATGATAAATTCATGGATAAGAGGGGTGGAAACGGCGCTTCTCACGACCGCAAGCTCTTGGAGATGAATTCCATTTCGCCGCTTCTCCCGACCATACATGTATTTTCCACGTAACATTCTTCCAAATTCGCGGACTTTTAATGGTGGAAGGAAACGCAAAATTCCCTCATCAATTACTCATTCAGCAGAGCTTCAGCCTCTCTTGAACACACCCTAACTGATGCAGCAAGTGTCGGTGGATAGTGCATATTGCAGCAGGTAGAATCGAGTGGATCGAGACAGGAGGAGGCGAGAGGGGGTGCGAGGTATTGCGCCTCTGGGGGCATGGCGAGCGCTAAAGGAGTACCCTGTTGCGGTCCCCCATCGAGCACCGACGAGAAAGCGACCAGCTTGGAGCACTGGAGCACCACTTGTGGGTGAGCGCGAGAGGGGAGCCTGCATGCGTTAGTGGACATGGTACATGCATGTTTTATGGATGGAGTGACACCGCCTGGTGCATCAAGACTATACTGTGACTATACATGTACTTAAAGTGTGGGGAGTTGGTCCACATCTACTGCAGATGAGTCTGATAACGGCGACAGAACTCTTGCTGGTCTTGTACCCGATTGAATAACTCTACCGAGCTGTTTCAGTAGCAGCTTTGAAGGGAGTGTATTGCATAATCTTACGGCTACATAACTCTTGTTGGTATTGTACCTGATTGAACAACTCTACTGCATACAAAGCTGGTAAAGATACAGAACACTTATTGGTCGTCTACCAGGTTTGATAACTCTGAAGAATTGCATTTCTGTACCTGACTTATGAACAAAGATAAAAAACTCATTTTGGACATGATTCGACTAATCTGTTGAAGACCTGTTTTGCTGTACCTGACTTACATGTAAATGCTACACAGAACTGTTCCTAGTCTTGTACTTGACACAATTACATGTACTTAACAGAACTTTTGCTGGTCTCGTGCCTGACAGACGCTCACTTGAGCCGCAGAACTATTTGACTTTTGGACCTGACGCACAAACGCGACATCATCTGACTGTATAACTGAACCTACGTAGGTTGCAGACCAGGGACCATTACTCTATTGAACTTTTGGATCTTTATTTGTTTGAGTTTGATACGAGCTTGAATATTTATCGTCTCCATCGTTCCTCAAAGTTGATCGTGCTTGACATGGGAATCTATCTTTTTCTGCCGAATTAAGCATTAAGCGCAGCAAGATACACATGTTTGACATAATGTGTGGGATATTGAATAGATATGTGCGTATCTGTCCCTTGTAACTCTCACATGAATTTCAGACGATGAGACATACAGATGAAATCTATGTGATGTATATGTTACAAGTTTTTGCAGAGACACCGAGCGAGTGTAGGTATTAAATCTTGACAAACCTATCGCTGTCATTCTTTCAGCAGTGCGAGTATGTAACAAGTGGAATATTTTGACTTTGACCAAAACTGTGACCTTTGACCCAACATTTTGCATATATCCTTCACCCCTGTGGAATATGGGTAAGGAACGCACATGAGTTGCATGTTTCATTGATACGGACGAGGAGCTAGATTGTATTTTGGTGCGATGCACATGACATGAGACTTTGCATTCCGTCATATGCATTCTGCCTGTAGCCCATTCCTGGATGTGACATTAAGCAATCTTTCATTTCCCCGTTTTGTCCGATTCCTTTTCGTCTGAGAAGTGCTCTTTTTGAAATTAATTTTCCCAAGACGACTGGAACAAAGTGCTCTTGTGGAATTGGATTTATGAACACTGGAGTAAACATATCCAGCATTTAATTTCAAATCAATTTGTTCATTGTAATCACTTCCAAAGATTTTTCTATGCAACAGTATATTGGTTTTGTAAACATTGTATTTTCGTTTTTATAAATTTGTTGGTGCCTCATCGCGTATTTTGGTTGTGCATTCAATTCAATTATTATTAAGTTATCGATTTGATAAGCAAATAAAAGCACTTTGTTATTCCATGAACATCAAACTGCTTTTGATCGCCAACTGCATTAATACTTTGATTACAACTAATTAATGCTCTGAACTTTGCTGACTGTGATAATTTGAACGAGAAGTCATCAGTATTATTACAGCATTAAGACTTTGGAGAGCATTCACAAGTATTCCTAACCACACCCAAGTTTGACCTAGAAAAAAGCCAGGCTTTCTTTCTTGGGTTAAATTACAAGCTGAGAGAAGAGGAAACATTGTGGAAACGTAGTTGGAAGCATATAATTTAACTGGAAGAAAACATACAAGTTTGCTAATTTTAAGAAACAGTATTGTGACATATTGTAACATTTGAAGAAGATTGCAAGGACCTTTTACACTTTTCAACTTTAAGACAATGGAAGAACTGATCTGAAGGTATACATACACCTTTAATTGTTACAACTTTTAGCAACGACCTTCGAGAACAAAATATTGTTCTGAAGTAAATCCAGCGTGACTGTTGTTGGCGAAGTCAGTACAATTAACTAAAGAAAGGAAAGCTTGTAACGCTGTAATGCCTTTGGAATTCGTTGTCACTTTTCGGCTGGATTAGAGAAGCGTCGTTCTCCATCGCATGAGTTAATCGCCACAATGACATGGGCTAAGCGAGAACGAGGATCTTATTCGTCCGTTAGCCAGTTTGATCCCGATTACCACATGTCGACAGACGAGGTATGTGTTTTTCCCCGCTGAAGATACTTTGTAGTAATTGTATCTGTATGATTTCATTTTCATTCCTAGCGGGTATTGCATGACCAAATTGATATATCTTTTCATATCTCCATTTTCTTTTCCATTTTTTTTTTGGGGGGGGGGGGGGGGGTTGGGGTGTCAGTCTCGCATGATGAACCATGAAAATTTGGGATAAAATCACAGACTTTAGTATATAGCTTTCTAAATAATTAACACTTTGCTAAAAATAATTCCTCAATATGACACATTTCTTTATAAAAAACAAACACTTATCTATACAAGGTAAAGAGAGGGGACTCAAATGCATAAAAATACAGACCCTCCGAAGATTATCTTCCAGCATTCACACACAGTTATGTGAAAAGATGTTATTTGTTCAATGTCATTATTATAATGATACAGTTTTCATCCCCTAAAATTTGAACATTATGACATCAAAACATGAATGAAAATATTTGACCATTGGCTGTTCATGTTCATTATAATGAACAATTAATACAATTTTTGTGGCTTGAAGCTCATTTGTAGTGGCCCTAGGCCAGCAGGCAAATTGCTCATAATTTAGAGCTCGGCCCTAATTACACACATTCTAATTTATAGTTCTAAACATACATACATGCATTTATGCAAAGTTCTCTTTTTACCATTTTGCTAAAAGAAAATTCACATGTGCCCACAAATGCTGATCACAGAAAAAGACATGACGTCATGCCATGCTATGTATAAAGTACAAGCACTGACAAAAGGTCATATACCCGTTGAGGACTGGTCCCGAAATATTTCGGCTTGAGTCTATGGAGAATGCGTGTTATACCAACATCAATTCGTCCTCAACGGGTTAACATAATAGTTGAATAATTCATGTCTTTTATTGTTGTTGTTGTTACTATTATTTTTCATGCCCGCAGTGCTCCAAATGTCTGTTTCATTCCGTCATTCATGTTTAATGAGACTCCGCTCCTCTTGCCGCAGCGATCGAGCTAATGACGTGAAATTCCCACAATGTTTTATTCGGACACTCATATTTTCATTACGCCAGTGTTTTGCAACCACCTCGCCGAGAGAAAGCGAGAGAGAAAGGATACTAGCAAGAGAGAAAGGATAAGAGGGGGAGGGAAATGGGTAAGAGCAAGAGAGAGGGAGAGATAAGAAGAGAGTGGTGGAAGAGAGAATGGAGAAAATCAATAATTACATATTATTATGATAATATACACTGTACACACCCATTGCACTGTTGATGTAATCATCAAATGGAATAGATAACTTGTAGTTGTACACATTGCACGGAGCACAATGAGTATAATGGGTAGAACTTGCAGTTCATCTCATCATGCAAGTACAGTACAGTAAATGTGCTCTTAAACTAAGGGACTTAGTAACATTGTCCAAATCCTCAAAATCTAATTGGAATTCTAGCGGTTCTCTCATACCTTGTTGTGTTCATATTAACAAAAAAAGCATGGGACATGTTTCGGTTTTTAAAATTTCCCTTTCGTTAAAAAGATATTTACGATTGAAGTGTTCAGATGTTAAATTATCCAACGGATCGTCGAAACCATGTACAAAGTCAGTGCAATGAGTTAGTGAACATCACTTTGCATTTTTGCTCATTACTTGGCCATATACATGTAACGTCCATTTAATTTGAAATTTTCACACAATACCCAGTGGACATATCAGATTACAACAATATACATTGAATCAACCATTCATCACTTTTTGCACATGCCAACAAAGTTACTAGATCCAAGGGACTTTAATATAGGTTTTCCCGGCCAATTTCCTACTTTACGCGCCCAAATTCGTTTATGAGCATTCAATTTCGTGCAGTTGCCGTGGATGAGTCGCTTTGGTCATTCAAATTCATATTCCGAGCATCCACATTCGTATATGGGCACCCAAATGTCAAATCGTGAACTTCAAATTCGCAAATGGGCATTCGATTTCATCATTGGGCGCTATTTTCAACAAATGGGCATTCAATTTAATACGGTAAGCTGGGCAATCGCTTGTTTGTGCATTCAATTTCGTTTATGGGTGACCAATTTCCAGACATGCTCATTCAATTTAAGTTACACAAACAACATCCATACGTATTCACAAATAAACATACTGTATATACATTTATGTATACAACCATATAGTTACGAACATATAGGCGTACCCAGGGAGGGGGGGGGGGGGGGGGCTGGTGGGTTTTTTTTGGTTCAACCCCCCGGTCTCGACCGTCATTATCGCGGGTCTCTGGCCTCGAAAAGTGTGCATAACCCTGGTCTCGGCCTCAAAAATGTCGAGAATTTCCGACCTCGGCTTTGAAAATTTCCTACGACTACCCCCCCCCCCCCCCCCGCCCCCGCTGACAGAACATTTTTCTGAAGAAATAACCCCCCCCCCCCCCCCCCCCCATGAACAAATCCTGCGAACGCAACTGGTTACGCTTACATAAACACACGCACACACATTCACCTTTTTTCTTACATAGTCTCAACCATTTCATCGGGCTATATTTTCCATTTTTTTAAGATATACTTTTCGACATATAATCTTCACTTTTCGATATTCCTCAGTCACATTTTTCTAGATCTGTTTTATGTTCAATTATGTAATCTGTATTTTCTTATTTGTACATTCATTCGTTCATTTTTTAGTCTTAACTTTATCATCATGCGAGTTCATAATGTTATTTCATCACATTTTCTTATTTGTCATGTGATCGTTATTGTATCATAATTTCTGTTCTCCATTTTGTATCTTTATTTTCATCTTGTTTTCTATATCATACATGTACCACGCTGTTACATTACATGTCCACTGCACTTTTTAGCTCATCCGGCCCGAAGGGCCCGATGAGCTTATGCCATGGCGTGGCGTCCGTCGTCCGTCCGTCCGTCCGTCCGTCCGTCCGTCCTTCCGTCCGTCCTTCCGTCCTTCCGTCCGTCCGTCCGTCCACAATTTTCAAAATGCTTCTTCTTCGTTATTTTTCAACCGATTTTGATTCTGATTGTTTCATAAGATAGGGCTAGGAGGGGGATTTAAAACTTCTACACAGAATCGTGAAATTCATTATATATGCTAATTTATGCAAATTTATTCGAAATCACAAAAAATGCTTCTTCTCCTTCATTTCTTGACCGATTTTGATTTGGTTTGCTTTATCTGGTAGAGCTAACTTTGGTACACTAAACTTCTACACAGAATTTTGAAATTTGTCTCCATTAATTAATTATGGTAATTTATGCAAATTTATTCCAAAAATCACAAAAAATGCTTCTTCTCCTTCATTTCTCGACCGATTTTGATTTGGTTTGTTTTATCTGGTAGAGCTAACTTTGGTACACTAAACTTCTACACAGAATTTTGAAATTTTTCTCCATTAATTAATTATGGTAATTTTGTATTTATTTATTTATTTATTTATTTATTTATTTATTTTTATTATTTATTTATTTATTTATTTATTATTATTATTTTTTTATTTTTTATTTTTTTTTTAAATTTATTTATTATTTTTTTTTTATTATTATTTTTTTTTGTTATTTTTTTTGTTCCCATGTCCCTTCTGGGGCGTCAAATTTATATTTTTTTCACTCTAATTTTTTTTAAATTAATTTTTATGTCCCTTCCAGGGCATCACATTTTTATTTTTTGACCAGTTGAAAAGTGTACCACATGAAATTTGCGATATTTGATGTTGCGAGATGGCGGATGAGCGCTACGTCATTGACGTTCTGGTTTAATTTGAATGCCAATGTGATGAACTTGTTTGCCCATGCGCGAATTTGAATGACCGAAATGAGACCCGAGACTGCCAGAGATGAAATTGAATGACCATTAACGAAAATGAGCACCCATCGCTTACATTGGCATGACGCTAGTGTGAAATTGGTTGCTCCGTTAATTAATATGAATGACTAAAAACGAATTTGAATGACGATATGTCGATCCAAACGCGGATTTGGTGAAATTGAATGCTGCTGATATGAAATTGCATGAGAAAATAGCGAAATTGACCGGGAAAACCTATAGTAACATTTTCCAAATCCTAAAAACATACTTGGAACTCAAGTGGTTCTCTCATACCTTATCATATTCATATTAACAATAAAAGCATGGGACAGGTTTCGGTTTTTTCAAATTTCCATTTCGTTCAAAAGATATTTACGATTGAAGTGTTCAGATATGAAATATTGTCTACGGGATACTTTCATGCCGTGTACAAAGTAAGTACAATGAGTTAGTGAATATCACTTTGCATTTTTGCTCATGTATCTCATCAAAAAAACATCCAATTAACGTGAACATTTCACTCATTACTTTGTGGACATATCAGATCACACCAATACACATTTTATTAATCACTCATCACTTTTTGCACTTGTCAACAAAGTTACTAGATCCCTTAATAAATTGAAACCGCACCTATTTGTTATTTACATTGTACTTAGTTTGTTTGCATTGAGTACAATGAGTATAATAGTAATAAGTAGAACTTGCAGTTGACTTCTTCATACAAACTGCGCTCTCGAAAAAAAAGAGAAAAACAAAACCTGAGAGTCGGTGATATATACTTTTGTAGATTTAATTACATGCCATTTAAGTAATACATTGAAACCTTACCTATTTGTCATTTACATTGTACTAAGTTTGTTTGCATAGAGTAGAATCGGTATAAGTAATAAGTAGAACTTCCAGTTAACCTCCTCATGCAAGCACATGTAAAAGCGCTTTTGACAAATTAATGTACAAAAGGAGAGTGAATGATATGAAGGTATATTTACATGCCATTTAATTAATACATTGAAACTTTACCCATTTGTCATTTACTTTGTACTAAGATTTCCTCCCTGATAATTAATTAGAGAAGAAATCTGAGTACAAAGTAAATGACATTTATTGGATTCTTCTAACCAGGATTCTCTCCGAGGGATTTACAGTTTTGCTTCAAGAGAGATATATATATTCCAAATATATGATAAAAACTAGCACTTTGAACAAATAAACGTTCATTGAAATGTTTCTTTCACTGCATTATAGCCATTGAACTGAGTTTTGATGTAATGACATTTAAAACCACCTGGCATGACATCATCAAAACATTGGGGATTTTTGTTGGAAATTTTCAATACGAATCCATAGGACTTAACATTTGTACAAATGATTGTTTATCTGTAAGCCCCTAGCTCCCTAATGAGGTATAATTGTCAACATATTTGTATAAATTTGTATTTATTAATTAATTTATACGTTATGGCTTGGATCTTGGGTAGATATGAACCCAGTAACCCTCTCGGTCATAGCTAGGGTCCAATGTGTTCATTGTGTATGTATTGCCCAGGGCAAGTAAGAGTTCATACCAGGTTTCAGGCCTCTAGAATGGTTAGAATATTGTTTTTCCTAGCCCAACTACAACAACATGTAGGACACAAGGCAGCAAAAGTCTTTTTAGCAGTGTGTATGTAATAATTCAACAGCCTTTTGGTATCATGGCTGATATAATTTAAATGATGATCGTAATATTAATATTGTCAATGTTAACATGTTGAATAGAGTTACATATTTTAGTTTATATTAATTTCTAACTTGATGATAATTTCTTCATTATTCACTGATAATTTAGTGTTCATGCAAAGAAAAAACGTTCGCGCAGGTTATGAAAAAGTGTACAGATGTAAAGAAGTATAAACATATATAGGGACCTTGGCAGCTCAGGAGGTTGTAAAAGGAAAGGGCTATCAGGAGACAAATATACACGGCTACCTTATCTGCTTCCGCAATTAAGAAGATAACATACCAGCTAGTCTAGTTTGATAGTAATTTCTACCATGATGATAATTTCTTCATTATTCACGGATATGTTAGTGTTAATGCATTGTAAAAGCATTCAGGCAGGTTATAAATAAGTGCACATGCAGATGTAAAGAAGTATAAACATATATAGGGGCCTTGGCAGCGCAGGAGGTTGTAAAAGGAAAGGGCTATCAGGAGACAAATATACACGGCTACTCTATCTGCTTCCGCAATTAAGGAGATAACATACCAGCTGAATAAAGGCCGTTTATATTATACCAGACAAGTGGATGAAAGCATTTCTGCAGGAATGGAATGCTTACTTCACCAGGCCCCATTTGTTGGTCATAACATTTCATTTAATTGAAATAAACACCCAGTCCAGTGCTAGACATGTTCATTATAGGCCAAACTGGTACCTTAATTTATTGGAACAAGCGTGCCAAATGGTTGAGATAAAGCCAAACTGGTAAGGGTTACCTCGCTATTCATAAGGACCGCTATTTATAATGTAAGATGAGGGTCACTATTCGTAATTCATATTGAGGATCACTACTCATAAGGACCACTATTCATAATACGAAATTGTATTTGTAAAAAGTAATATCTAAAATAAGTTATCATTGCTATAATAATAAGTAGATTTCATAGCAGATATAAAGTAAACTCTATCCATTTACCGAGGTTTTGAAATGTATTTTTTCTGCAATAACGGCAAACATTGTAAGTTTTTTATTAGGTTTCTAAAATCTGGTGTTTAGCTTTAAATTTAAGTGAAAAGTAGTCACATGATAAAGCCAACAAGAGGTCAAGCCTAAAATCTAATATCGGAAATGCTGTATAATTTTGAAAGACCATTGTCAGGGGAATTGGGTTACGAAGGCTATGCGTAAATATACCATTATTATTATAATTTGGTTACCGCATTTCTCCATGTCCATAATTCTATAAATACCCATCATGTACATGTACATCGTAAATGAGTTCAGTTCATTTGGGTTTTTGCAATGAACAGCCAAGGAAGTATGTTTTGATTATAGATTCATTCCATTCTCATAAATTGCACAATAGTTGATAATTTGATTAGATTTGGTGGAAAAAACATCAGAATGTATGTTTTCTTTGGAAACATAATGAAAACATTTTGTAGAAATTCATCATCAGCAAATATTGCTGTTACTATTTACGATATCGAAACTTGTTATAATATATATTATTTGAGTGCTGTATGCAAATATAATTTAGTTTCAAATCAATAATTTTGCTGATGGAGTAACTAATGCATATATGTGAATAAAACAAGATGGAGACCAAACCCAATTAAAAAAGATCTAGATTAAAATGGTCCCATAGTATGCTCTCGCATTTATGCTGGTAACATGTGAAATTAAGTTAGTAAATTATACATGCAATGCAATAGTTTCAGTTTGATCATCATGATGAACATAATGATTCATTTCAAAGTCAGTGATGTGTTGTTAATGCATGCAATTCCATTTGCAGGTTGAAGTACTAGTAGTACAATCAACATGAGAAATACACAAACATTGTTATTAGCACGATCAATATATTATTGCACTTAATACAGATGTACATGACGTGACTACTATATATATAATGTATATACACACAACCGATGCTCCCAATCTACTGTTTATTGTCACCAAATGGAAGCATACGTCTAATGCGGGAATAATCAATACACCTAGAGTCTGCTAATGAAAATCCCATTTAACAGCGACAGTTCTCCTTTCCATTCCCATGATCCTTCTGCAATCCGCTTAGAAATACACAGCATGAATTCGCCCATCATGTAGATATTCTCCTTTCATTTAAAGGGATCTAGTAACTTTGTTGACATGTGCAAAAGTGATGAATGGTTGATACAATGTTTATTGTTGTTATCTGATATGTCCACTGGGTATTGTGTAAAGATTTCAAGTTAAATGGACGTTATATATGGCTGAGTAATGAGCAAAATGCGAAGTGATATTCACTAACTCATTGCACTGACTTTGTACATGGTTATGACTATCCAGTGGATAGTTCAATCATAAATATCTTTTTAATGAAAGGTGAAAAAACAAAAAAACCTGTCCCATGCTTCTATTGCTAGCACGAATATAACAAGGTATGAGAGAACCGCTAGAGTTTCAAGTAAATTTTGAGGATTTGGACAATGTTACTAGATCCCTTTAAGGTTTACTTCTCCTCCAATACAACTATGACCTTTGAATGTTTCTCATAATCAATGATACATCGCATTTCTTCATTATATTTCTAATTGGTAATTTCATGCCGCTTACAAAGTAAGTACAATGAGTTAGTGAATATCACTTTGCATTTTTGCTCATATCTCAGCCAAAAAAACATCCAATTAAAGTGAAATGTTCACATATTACTTTGTGGACATATCAGATCACACCAATACACATTTATCACCCATCACTTTTTGCACTTGTCAGCAAAGTTACTTAACTAAATCCCTTTTAATCGTGTCAATAGCTATTAGGAGATTAAACCTCTGGAATGACATTGCTGGTACAAGCATACCCCACAGTATTTATAAAAAATAGATATTCCTGATCAGAAACACACATGCATACTTTACATGAATAGATGTAGCGTACATGAATGAATATCACATGATTATAAAAACATGTTCATAATTATAAAAACATGTTCATAATTATAAAAACATGCATGTAACCTTCCATATTTCCACATACAAAATGTATGTATTATGTGTAAATACATTCATTGAGTGCACGACATACATATACACTCATAACCCATATACATATAGTCACAAACACAACCAATATTATTATTATCAATATACATTGTATATTATATGATATATGTAATATGCAGGCAGATTCACAGAATTACGTTAGATACATGTATGTATTTATGCGTTGAAAGCAGAAGGCATTTGTAACTCGTATCCACACACATATATAGGTATGAACAAAATGACCATAATTGCAAATCTTCACACATAATGGCATAAATATGCATGTGTACAAAACCCATATAAACAGTCACATGCACAACTCATTATGCAGACAGAATCACATAGAATGATGTCTATATATTTATGTGTTGAAGGCAGAAGGCATTTATAACTCATAACTCATCAGTATGAAGCGCTATATAAATATGTATTATTATTATTATTATAACCACACATATAGGTATGAACAAAACGATTATTACAAAATCATCTCACATAATAACATGTGCGCTCACAGCCAATATATGTAGGCAGACATACAAAAGCATGTTTTATCATTAATTTGTGCAATGAAGGGCATTATTTGTGCGTTGAAGGAGGAAGGCATTTATAACTCATATGCACACATATAAATAATCATAACTACAAAATCATCACACATAATTATGGCCTATATATACATTGTACACTCAAATACAGTCACATGCACGACCCATACTGCAGGCAGATGCACGGAAGGGCGTTATATAATATGTGTGTGCATTGAAAGCAGAAGGCATTTATAACTATATGTACGTGTTATATAGGTATGAACAAAATTACCATAATTACAAAATCATTACACATACTGGCATAAATATAGTCTCACAATAGTTTTAAAAGTTGCTCTGCGTCGGTGTAGTGAAATACTAGACAAACAAAACGTTACAAAAACACTGTAAGGAAACATAGTTTCTTTCTAAATTTTCGCCCATAGGGCTTCGTCAGGGGTTTATTTGAACTCGCAATATATGTATCTAGGAAGATGCACAGAAGCATGTTTTATAATTTATTTGTGCATTTAAGGACATATGATATTTGTGCGTTGAAGGCAGAAGGTAGTTATAACCGGACGGCAGTCCTTGAATTAACCGAATTGGCACATAACATATTATGCATTAACCTATAAGCAGTATGCACACATATAGGTCTAAACAAAATCATCACACATAATGACACAAACGTGCATAAACAACCTATATACAGTCACACCCAATCTAGGCAGTCGCACAGAAGGACCTTATATAATCCATTTGTGCGTTGAAGGCAGAAGGTAGTTATAACGGCCAGCAGTCCTTGAATTAACCGAATTGGCACATAACCAATTATGCATTAACCTATATGCACACATATAGGTGTGAACAAAATCATCACGCATAATGACAGAAACGTGCATTTATAAACAACCTACATGTATATACAGTCACACCCAATGGCAATCTATAGGCAGTCGCACAGAAGGACCTTATATATAATCCATTTGTGCGTTGAAGGCAGAAGGCATTTCTAACCGGCCGGCAGCTAGGCCTTGAATTAACCGAATTGGCACTGCGGCGTCTGATTAGCTTCACATCAATGCTTATTAAATGGGAAGGGCCCCCAAGGTTGTGGTTTGGACTATTATAGGTATGATGACTATTAAGCATACCGTAGATTATGCACTTTAGGAGTATACATTAATGTTTCTGTCTTCATAGTAATGTAAGTGTCAGTGTCTATGTACAGGGATATGTTTGTAAAACCTGTCCTAGTGGTCACCTTTCTGTAATAGCCAACAGGCTTATAAGTGGCCACCAAAAGTTATCTGGAACCTGCCTATACAGGTCACCTGTCTACAATGGTCACCTTCCTTGTTTCCCATAGGTGTTCATTTTACATCTAAGTTTGGCTGTATGAAGGAACATATAGGAACAGTACTGGCTTTGCGTAAGATATGTGTTTTAATATTTCTAAGCGCGACTCACATAATCTTAAATTATAGTTTCAAGTAACATGTGTGGCACCTGAAAAAAATGCAAAAATCAGAAAAAAGGAAGAGAGGTATGCTAAGTCACTTTTTTGATTTCTGAGATAATCATGTTTAACGTTTGGGATCCCTGTGGAAATTAAATTTAGATCCAATGTTTGATACATTTTGTTTAAATTTGGAATTATTATTATTTGGAGATTCAGCTTCTCTTATAGGGAAGCCCAGATCTACTTGATGGACACATGTGCATAACTCAATTTAGCCAAATACTGACTCGACCTCCTCATCACTCTCACCCGACAAGTTACAGCAACGCTAAACAAAATACAAAAATAAAATGGAAAGCCTTACTGCATCTTGAGCAAAGATTATTTCTGTCTCCTTTCGTGCGCATCTTGAACGAAGATGAGTAGCACCGCGACTATCTTAGGGGGGTTGATAATGTAGTTAGACGATCAGTAATTGTGATAAATTATTCACCGACATGACGGCCATGTCGCCCAATATGTATGCAGATGCAACGGTTCTTAGAAGTGAAACCACCAATATGTCCCAAAGAGTTGATTTGTATGCTTGAGGTGTTAATGAAGTATTGCAGTATCCGTTCATTAAAATGAAATGTGAGATGTTATTTGCAGGGGCATGATGATTGCGTGCGAGGTTAAAGTGATCAGTTGCGAACTTCATAAGTTTTTTCAAATTTAAGTGATATTTGAGACTTCAATCATATACCAATATCCCCGTGAGACTCTTCAGTATGAGGTGTAAACGTTTCATAGATTTAAAATAAGAAGAATGTGCAATTGCTTTAAGAAGTTTTATGCATGGCAAAAGAAAACAATTTTTATCTTAAAGGTAGTTCCGATTCGTCAAATGAGATGCGCGGCGCCATCTTGCATGCGCGTTGCGCACGGTGCGTAATGCACGTTAGCTCAGTGTCATGCGGTGCGCGCAAACTAACCCAGTTCAAAATGGCGACCCGCTATGTAGCATCCCCACGCTTGATGCCCTTTAAACTCAAGTTTGTTTAGTAAGGGGGGGGGGGAATTCCTTGATGCAAATCAACAGATTTTGACCATTCAATTTTAATTTGTTCAAATATCATGGGGATATATTGGAAGAGGGTACATTGGGATTAAAAGCATGAAGATGATGGCATGGCGTGAAGACAATCAAAGCAGTGTCACTTAGTGTGAAAGAGGATTTGTAAAAATGTCAAGGTGGGATGGGGCAACTATATCGTGGATTTACAGATTAAGACCATGTCATGAATAGGATAAAGATAGTGATAATGAATAACGATAGTGTTGATTTGTCAAATCAAGTCAGGTTTTATTTGAGGGGAGAAGAGGGGGAGTGTAGAGGGATAGAGGGATGTAAACCATCATGGATGCTGTGGCGTGAGCGAGAGGAGAATGGATGCAATGTTGCCATGCCAACAGATGTGTTAACTCGTATCTGTGGCATTTTGAGGCTGAGTCTTCTGCGGATGCGAGCCTAGTATTTGGTTGGAAAGCAGTGGGTAGAACGCCTTGACATTTCAAGAGAGGATTACATTGACAGGCTGGTTGCGTTGTGCATGTACTTGTGTTATTGTACAAGTGTGAATGTGTGAATATTATGTATTGTTGTAGAGATAAAAAAGAAATCTTGTATCTGAATAACATGTGAATGCATGTCCTGTATGATTGGAGGTAACACTAATACCGCTTTCAAGCTGCACTTCACCGATGAAAATACTGATAGAATTTCCCTTATATGTAAACAACGGTGAAATCACTGCTTCCCCCTCTGTAACATTCATACTACAAGGGAATTTAATCGCGGTGTGCAAGCACCGGCCGGAAGTGAAGAATTATTGCGCAATCGCTTGCTAGCTGATTATGTGGATTGGCGCGCACAAGATAACGACCTTTGACCATTTTCATCAGTATTTTCTCCCGTTTTTCCCCCGAACCAATTCATAGTGCCCGTTTCATTGGAGTGACACCGATAGAAAGGGAATTTCTCCTGCTGTTCAGCAGGAGAATTTAATCGCCTATTTCTCTTCTTTTCATCTGCTATTCTATCGGCTATTTCTCCTCTTGTAACATTCATAGTAGTGCCCGTTTCATCGGATGCATCCGGACGCATCCGATGAAAAGTAGTGCAGCTTGAAAGCGGTATAAGATAAAACATTTTGATTAAGAAATCAAATGTCTTCAGATAACTTTTAAATTATAATTTGATTCTATTATTAAGACATTAACATCTTGGATAGCTGAGCGTTAAGTTAGACTAGAAACAAGCATAAAATCAAACTGTTGGTCCAGTGAAATGATTCCTTTTCAATTTTGATGGCCCAACACACAAATTTACCAGATGCCAAATAAGAAATTAACTTGTACACTGTTTAATACTTGATTTATTAAAAAATAGCTTTATCGATCAAGATCAGCATCGTGGATGAATCTAAAGGAATTCCAGATTTTCTCATTTAAAAAATAAAAAACATTCATAAAATTTCACGGGGCTTGAAGTAAAATTGTTACTGTAAAACCTGGACTAGCAGGCTAGTGTTAATAACAAGCCCTGCATAAAACATAGCAGGCAAGTTATGAGCAGAGATGCCAACCGTTCCCTTTTTTTTTTTTTTTGGTACTCTCTATAGAAGGGCAAGTCCAAGGTATTTGTTCCCAAGGGGGTGAATTTTCATCTTCACCCAATCAAGTGAAACTTGATGTCATTTTAAAGCTGAGATATTGAATTTCAATAATTTGAAAACAAAAATTTAAAGCGTGGCTCCAATAAGTAGTCATAATCAAATATATTTGCATAATATCTTAATCAGCATAACGCGTGGGACATCTGAATTAAAGACAAATTAAATCATATTTAAAATGCTTGTAATGATTCTTTACTTATTATTGGCTTGACCTGATGTCATTACCATAAGGAAGTTGGATTATGACTTTCAGCTTGCTATCTCATTCAATATGCAAATTAGATGCGTTCCAAAATCAGCATGTCCCACGCGTTACATTTTTACATCTTATTGTTTCGATTACTCATTAATCGAAAGGTTTATTTTTCTGAAACTCTACAAAGTTCTAATTTACCTTGGGGGACATCCATAACATAGCAACAAAAGTTAATGACATTTACCTTATTAGCATAATTCTACAATTAGATTTTGTCACGCGTGGGACATTTTATAACGCGTGGGACAATCTGTACAGTAAAGCAATGTGTTTTTTAAAATCTTGTTTCGGCCAATTGGCAAATACACAATAATTTCGCAACGCGCAAAGATATTGCCCCGAAACTTTACAAGTGTTTTCTTTAAAGTCTTGCGCAACTTTTGAGACCAAATTTATGACGAACAGCTAGACCCTCGCAAAGTCACATGACTTTTTCGAAGTGGAAGTCATTCCAGAAATAGCATGATTTTGTGATTTATGTACAAATCCTATGGAAAATAGTGTTTTTCATATGATTTATAAAAACTCAATTATTTCTTATTTTAATCACTGCTATAAATAGTTTTAAGAACAATAACTGTTTGACAATGGCGAATAACTGATTTCATCAAAAAAAAGATGTTAAAATGGAAGTTGAAAAACAAAGAAATACATAAGAATTTCCCAAAACAAAGAAATACATAAGGAAAAAATTAGGTTTTGCAACTTTTGTTTTTAAATATTGTTAAGAAATGTCATAAAGAACATTTATGCAAAAATTGAGCAATTTCCAAGCTCAAATTCTTGAAATATCTATAATAAGGGCATATTGGGTGGCAGGCCTATGTAAAACGCATGGCAGAAAAATGTCCCACGCGTTGCATGTCCCACGCGTGACAATGCAATTTTTTTTCAAATTGACCCTGTGTGAAACTCTGAAGTTTTGAGATGATGAAATTTCATATTCTGGTAGAGCACAAGATGCACATTAAGAACATACCAATCATGTTTTGATATTGTTTATAAATTCAGAGGAATTCACATTCAAAGTCAACGTTCAAAAATACCGACTTTCTCTGGTCCCACGCGTGACGCTAGCAAAAAGTCGCATAAATCATTAATGCATGGAGGATTTCAAATTTTTTGGGGGGCATTTGATAAAATTTGCTCCAAAGTATCTAAAATGTAAACAAAATTGGTGTTTCAATATTACTTATAAGAGTAAGCTCTCTTTTTCGCTCTGATGTCCCACGCGTTATGCCTACAAAATAGCTTGGACTTGCCCAGAAACGATCGGAAAACGGCAACAAAATTTACGTTGAACCCTTATAAACTATTACTCCAGATACATATTTGAAATATAACACAAATAAACCGAACAAACTCATACAAACGCTGGTGTGATCAACCGAACCAACTTTTATATTAACGCGCGCGTAAAGGGTATATGTTTTTTTGCCTCTAAAGGTTGGCAGCTCTGAAAATACTTTTTTTGGTTCAAAATACTGTTTTTTACCTCTCAGAATACTTTTTTTGGTTTGTGAAGGTTGGCATCTCTGTATGAGTAACATAACTCGTAAGGATTGTTTACCTCATAATTAAATAACATAATGACATTGTAATATTGTAATATTATTGTAGAATCCACGGCAATGCCTAAATGGGACTTGTTTAATACTGTGTAATTGTTACAAGCCTTGCATAAAACATCGCAGGCAAGTTAAGAGTGACGTATTGTTTACCATAATGATAGTAAGATTAAATGACGTGATGAGATTTGGGATATAATTGTAGAATCCACGGTAATGCCTAAATGGGACTTGTTAATTGTTACAAGCCTTGCATAAAACATGGCAGTCAAGCTGTGAGTGACGTAAGGATTGTTTACCTCATGATAGTAAGATTAAATAAATAACATGATGACAATTGTGATATTATTTTAGAATCCGCGGTAATACCTAAATGGGAATTGTTACTGTGTGGCATTGCCTGATATTGATTGCCAGCACCAAACCATTAGCCATTAACAGTTCGTGCGCACTCTTTATTATCACTGCTAATTTTGCTTGTCACGTGACCCAAACAATATCGACGCACGATTTGCTTAAAATATCTGGCGACCTAAGTGATATGCATATTAACCCCTTGCCTACGGGAACTGGGTGGGCTGTGTACAGAGTCTATGGGAATTTAAGAATATATTGAAGGGAACAGGTTAACCCCTTTTAGACTAGACATTGCATACTATCACCATACACATTTTCCATAGGGGTTGGTATACCTTCTGCCATGTTACCCCATTGCATATATAGGAACCTGTAGCCCAATTCATAAAACACTTGCAATTGTTGCAAGTGTCCCATTATTGTAACTACCATGGCAACAGCTGTAATGCTCCATGCTGATTGGCTGTTGATCAAATAGTTACAATAATTGGACACTTGTTTGGAAACAATTGCAAGTGTTTTATGAAATGGGCTACTGGTGGGACCCTGCGAGCAAGATTTCTCATGGCTGACCACTAAAATTCATGTGCGTCATGGTTTGCATGTGGTTTGCACACAGGAATGCGGATGAATTGGGTTCGTCGTGTGCTCGTCTTTTGTCATTTCAAACATTTTATTGCTCAGAAAACAGAAAATTTCAAGGCAGTTTTTGTCCAACTTTTTACATTAACAGATTAGTAATGAAAAATTCTTTCACGTCTGTGATAAAAGCATACATTTGATTGTCTGTGTGTAATACTGTTACTTGGCTTTAAACCAACCACTAAAAGAATACACATGTGTGGGTGTTAGTGTTTGCTTTAATTTTCTATATCATCTCTTGGCCCTGTCTTTTCTTAAAACCTCGGCATTTTAGGGGAAGTCAGTAATTGCATTTTGTAGTACCAATCTTTTGTTTGTAAGCTTAGATTACTTAAAACACTCAAGGCCTGCTTAACGTCCTCTTCTTGATGATATTTGTTCAGTAATTAGGCTAGCCCAATGTCCACTTAGCAATTATGCCACTGACATTTGACATTTAGTATCGTGGATTTAAAAACATAATTATGCATGTACATCAATTAACTCTGATATTTGGTACCTAATCAATGGGTACCCTAATGATGATTGATACATTTGTGACTGGCTTTAGCAAAACCCTGCACTTGTCGGAAATTCATCTTTTGAAGAAATGGGCATTTTAAGTTCACATAATATGTATAAATGACTTATGATTGTAAAATTGAAACAGTCATATCTTCGCTAATTATTGACCAATCTGTTTGAACAAAGCATCAACTGAAAGTTTGTGATGAGGCCTTTCTAATGGTATGATAATCTACATTTTGATTTTTACCGACGAGTGCAGGGTTTTGCTATAGCCGGTCACATTTGTTTCATGCTGTTTAAAAGCTAACTAATGAAAGAAAACACTATGTGGGTGTTAGTTTTTGCTTTATTTTCCTAGTGCATATTCAATATTTGTACATTTACATCTTCTAATTCTTTTGCCACTGTCGACTGGACCCTGATATGTGTTGAGATGGGTGATGGCAGCTGGGTGATGGGTTAACCTGTTCCACGTTGGTTGGATATATGAAGACATAATAAACGGTACCCTGGGGTACCAGACGAAAATCCGCCATTTTGTTTAATTATTTATTTAATTTTTAGGGCTGTACTGTGGGTATAGCGTGCATACAATCGTGCGCTGCACTGCATGCACAACGCAATACGGTTGTACTTCGAGTGGACACAAGATGGCGCTACATAACGCGGGATACCGGGGTACAACGGTACCCCGGGGTACTGCTTGTGTCATCATATATGGATGGGTTTTATTGTGCGTACCGACTTGGTTTTTTTAATTATTATTTTGCTGAAGTCTGTTGTTTAGCTTTAACAGGATAAAGGTAATTCTGAATGGTATTCTGTAAATTTGTGCGACAGTCTTGCGCAATTGCAACAAAGAATACAATATTGATCATATTACCGCCAAGCTAAGCCAATTTCATATGTCTAAGTTTCTTTGGAATTTGTATACTTTTGCAATCCACATCCAATTTACAAATTTGTAGGAAATTCAATTTATGGTATTACATACATAGCAAAGATTTCCGCTGCACATGTACCACTAATCAAATATACAGGCCAGATGAAATAGGCTCTAAATTACATTTCTTTCATGTTTTGACCTGAAAGGTCTTTTGTTATGTATTCTGGAATTGGTAGCAAGTCGGGCAATATAAAAACTATAATTGCAAAAGTTTTGTGGAAATAGGCAAATGTAATGTACATGTACACTGTACAAGGTACATTTGCTAGACTTGAACATATATTTGAAATTTTCTTTATAATTTGTTTTATCCATGTAAACTTGATAAAGAGTTATCTGGCAATTTGACAATACATTTATTGAATACAGTTTATTGAACATTTTATAAACATTTATTGAATACAGTTTATTGCAAATTTTATAAATATTTATTGAATACAGTTTAGTAAATCATCAGGAAAAACATCTAAGATCAAGTTTCTGTTCAAGTTTGGCAGGAATCCAACCCAAATTAGACTGCTACTAAATATATATCATTTACTGGAAATCTTGACAGCCTACGCATGCATTGCTCAGCTTTATTTAGGCTCTTGTTTAGGCTACAAATTTGCATGCTTCGTATATGTTATTGTAATCGGTTAGGGTCCTTCGTCTCAGGACTACGAAAGCTAAACCGTCCGTGTTTAGAACACTCCACCTGAGGGGATTAAAAAAAAGAGAATCCAATTGCGTAGGAGATTGGGACTATAAATAGAACTTGTATACGCTGTTTCAAGTTAAGGATATCTTCAGCGTAATTAACCAATGCTTGCAATAACTTTGTTGTTAGAGTGATAAGAATCTCTACAATATACAGCGTAGGTGAATTGTGGATAGAAATAACATCTTCATGAGTGACTCTGTAGTTGTGTGCATGTTTGTTTGTTTTGATATGATAATGAATCTTATAAGCCACATCATAGGCATACGATGCGAGGGGACTGTCCCCCAAGACATGTTATTCAGTTGGGGCAAGCAAAGATTTGCCAAGCAGAGCATGATTAGCTATTCTGTCCAGGCAAGTAAAATGAGAACATTCATGATTTTACTTGCCCTGAACCAGCAAGTGGAACAAAGTTAGTGTATACATGTAGGCTTGTATATTTTGCCTGTTTAACCCATCAAGGACGAGAGCTATTTTAAGGCAAAATTACTCATTGTTTTCCTCTACAAATTGGCAACTTTCAATACTTTGGTACATTTTTTTTGACCTTTTAATGACATAAAAATAGGTGGAAAATACTTAGTAATTACGATTTGAGACAAACATGAAGTGACTTAATTTGCCGCAAAGTTGCCAATTTGAATGCCGAAATCTTTTTTTTAAATATCAAAATGTGTTGCCTATTTAAGGATTTTCCTAAATTATAGCAATCTACACAATAATAAAAATCATTCAAAAATAACTAAAGCAGGTAGAGTAACAACATATATAGACATTTATGCTCTTTTTCCTTTTATACCTCATATAACTCTTCTTGCTGAAATGTAGGACTACCAACCCATACAAATGTGGGACACGTTGTACGTCCTTGATGAGGGATAAGAGTCAGATTGGTCCATAGTCATCTACTCAAGATATTAACCCCTTTTCTATGGGAACTTGGAGAATTTTTCTACAAAGCTGACCTTAGATTTTGACATTTTGTCTAAAAATATCAATATTTTATATTATCAAGGATATTACATAATACGTAATTTGCATTTTGCTTTTGAATATGTTTTATTTCAAGACTACAAGTGGCCTACCATAATTTCATGAACAACTTGAAATAAAAATTCAACTTGTGTGATCATTGTGTGATATGCACTATAGAAGAACTGTTTATTATTATTATTATTATTTGTGAAATAACCCCTAGTATTCCATGTATCATGAGTGCCGGTGGCAATGTATGCTGGTGTGCTTTATATGCCAAATGGCACAGTCGTTTTGCAATATAATAGATCATGTTCGATCTGTTTGCACTAGTCTTTGTATATACACAGATAAATATTGATTAATGGATAATAGATTAAATATTGTATTTTTTCAAAGTCAAAACAGAACATTAAGGTGGCACAGTTGGGGGAATGGGGTTCATATAATACTGGGAAGGAAAGAGTTAAAGGGATAGTTGAGTTTTGGTATAGAGGGCGCTACACAAAATAATTTGTTTGTGAGATAATGAAAAACTGAGTGTCAAATTCGAAAGAGCATACAATTTTAATGATAGATTAGACAGAACAAACTTTATTTCATCAAAATCGGTTCAGAAATGGCTGAAATATCCATAAACATTTAACCATTTGTAATAATTGTGGGGCCCCACAATTATTCGATAATTTGGAACCAGCTGTAAAAAAAACTTTTTTAAATGCTTCCTCTTTTCACAAATTTACAAAAGAGGGTTTTAGATAGTTGCTGATTATCTCTCTATCTAATCACTATTTCAACAAAAAATCACATGCACAATATTTTTATTTAAAATGGTTGAAACTAATGAGTTTTTAAAGAGCACCCTCTTGAGTTTTAACGCCTCTTTTTTAATGATAACAGGCTTTTTACTTAGTCATTTATAATTTGTTTATTCATTTCGAGCATGGTGGAGTTATAACTATTAGTTTGTAATGTTATGGTGCAGGTTTTGGTTACTAAAATTCAGTTTGACCAAAACTTTACTCTCTTTACCAAAACTCAACTATCCCTTTAAGAGTCTTCTTTAGGATCAAAAGGGGTTGCATTTTTCTAGTTTACTAAACACATTAGCAAGCAAATATGGAATTATGATTATTTTTTGTTTGTTTTACAATTGTTAAGTGCATGCAAGTTGAAGGTTACATTCATGTATTAAACCCTGGTAATATTTGCACATGTACAAAAATATGTGTGTAAATGTATTTTAGCAGTCAAACGTTACAATATGGTGGCATATCTCCTTGAGTTAGAATAAACATGCAAATATAAATACAAATTACAATGTATCATAAAATGATGCATGAACCTGCTTTAAAGCGATCCATTAACTTCAATAGATATTTATGAAACTCATACTTGAGGCTTCAATCATATACAAACATCATTGTAGATTCTTCTGAATGATGTGTACTAGTTTCATAGAAAAAAGGGACACTGTTTACCTAGTGAAAAGGGTGAAAATTGGTGCCAAAATGTATCACCTACTGCCTATTGATTTTAAATGCAATTAAAATGTGTCAGTAATATATCTCCATTATTAAGGATACATTTGACAAATAAAAACCCATTTCATTCTTCTTTTACCATAAGGCAAACAACAAGATACGAGACAAATGTGACCGGCTATAGCAAAACCCGGCTCTTGTCGATAAAAATTTCATACGATTAGAAAAGCCACAGCATAAGCTTTCATTTGATGCTTAATTATAACTAATTGGTCAATAATTGGCGAAGATGTGATTGTTACAAGTTTACAATCATAGGTCTTTTACACACATTGTGTGAACTTAAAATGCCCAATTCTTCAAAACATGAATTACCGCCAAGTGACAGCCGGGTTTTGATATAGCCGGTCACAAATGTGAAAGCTCCAAGCGATTTGGGTTGAATTTGACACAGTTAATAAATCCCTTGCTGCATGAAGTCTTTGTATGTTGGATTCTAGCCAAGACATCCATGAATTTTTAAAATATAATTATATGCTACTTACATTTTGCTTTCAAACTTCCATTATCTGCAATTCTATGCAAAGTTTGGATAAGTTTAGATAAAAAAAAGGTAGTGTGAAGGCTTGCCAAGAGTGTTTGCCTAGAGAGCTACGCCTTCAATACATGTATGCGAGGCGTACTAGAGTTAAAAGAACTCGCAGTTGATTTGGGCGTATGCGCCGCCGCTGCTGTAGCCCTCTCAAAAGCCGGAGGCCTCCCCCTTCCACCACAGCACAGTGATAAATGGCCCCAGCAATTTAGTTTCAGATGTGTGCGTTACCATGGAAACCAGTTACGGATGAGGAGGCTCTTAATGGCTCGCAGTAAATGGTGAAAGACGGAAAGATAAACATACAAGAGGGGGAGAGAGAGATGGAGAGAATAAAATGGAGAATTAAGAGAGAGAGAATAAGGTACTTGAGATATATAGAGATATAGAGAGAGGGGAAGACGTTTTATAGGGAAAGATGCTTTCTGTTTTATCTTATAAATCTAGCCTATTGAATAAACAATTAAATTGCCATTATTCATAATGGACCCGTATGCATTTGTCTTTATTACCTATTTAAAAAAGAAGAGGATCGTTATGGTCAGAAAATGAAAATAGCGTTACAATGATGATGATGATCCACAGCACTTGTATGGCGCCATTTATAAAGTGCCAACATTATGGATGCATTTATCTATTTATTTAGTTGTTAACTCTTATCAAACAATCATCAAACATCTATACATAACTCTTATCACACAAAATGAATAATCAAACATTTTATCCAGTAAAGGGTTAGATTTTCAGAGCTGAAGATGGTTTCACATTATAATAATCCAGTCCTGAGGATATGAATTGTGCAAAATGTATGAAGGGTTCACTGTGATACCAATCTTGCATTATCATAATCAGTACAGGCAGTCTCGTCCCCATTGACTATTGTACTGTCTCCTGCTCATAGCGGATAACTACAGTAGTACAGTAGTCTCCCCGCTTAATTGGATTGGCATTTGCAAGGTATATTTGACCCCTTTAACAGGTGTACCCGATTAAAGGGATCTAGTAACTTTGTTGACATATATATGTGTAAACAGTGATGAATGGTTGATACAATGTGTATTGTAGAAATCTGATATGTCCACTGAGTAATGTGTGCAAATTTCACATTAAATGGATGTTATATGGCAGAGTAATGAGCGAAAATGCAAGTGATGTTCACAAACTCATTGCACTGACTTTGTACACAGCTATGACTATCCAGTGGACAGTTTTAAAAATCTGAACACTTCACTCGTAAATATCTTTTTAACATACGGCAAATTCGAAGAAAAACAAAACCTGTCCCATGCTTCTTTTGTTAATATGAATACAACAAAATATGAGAGAAACGCTAGAGCTCCAAGTAAGTTTTGAGTATTTGGACAGTGTTACTACAGTAGATCTCTTCAAGTGGTGAAAATTTCCCAAAAGAAACATAAGAAATGTTTGGTTAAATCCTACCCCTTTAAATGGTACCCCATTATGCTGGGACCACTGTGTAATTAGAATTGCACCGAGTTGCCATGTATGAAGACACCCCTACTCATTATTTTCCCCATCTATGCAAATTGTGATTTTGTGAATGGACTGGAGGGTACCGTAAATGCCACCAAAGGTCACCAAAGGTCACGAGTGGCTCATGGTTTGCCCAGTCATACGATTACTAACGTATCGTGACTAAGACTTGGTCCCCTCCCCCCCCCCCCCCACTCTCTCCTTTCTCTCTTCCTTTCACTCCAACCATCTAACTTTCTGTTTCCATTAATCCCTCTTCCTTTTCAAGACTTGTACATATTATCCACGCCCTTCTTGTCTAGTATTCTTTCATTCTAAATTTATTTCAATACGTATGGCTTGTGACAGTCATAATGTGCATATTTCTCTATGGAGAAAAACATTTTCTTTGCTCATTTTTGTCATTTATATGTACATGAACTTCTGATCATTTTCCTTTGTTTGAAATAATAATCTATTATTTTGTGATAACAAAGTGAATAGAATTGAGGTAATATGTCCTCTATATATTAAAAAGTGACTAAATTCAATGGATTGCTGGGATGTGTTTTTACTAGATTTCCAATACTTGTTTTACTTTTAATCATCATTCGTATCAACTAGGCTCTACTTTTGGCAACTTTCCCTAACCATTAATTTTCTCGCTATATATCTCACTATAAAACAATACAGCGAAATATATGATGGTAGCATAATGGCATGGCATAGCTGTCGAGTAGACCTTGAACTGATACGATATGATATCCCATTTAAACTTTATTGTATTTGCGAAACAAATGAGGGTAAATGATGGGTATATTTAAACAGATTCTAACCATCGCCCTACATTAGTTGGTGTTCGTGCTATCGGATAGATTACTCGTTATACAAGTGGATTGATATTGTGTGGGACACTACAATGTACATGTAGATATTGTGTTAGCAGTGCAGTCTGTTCATACATAATTGGATATAACCGAATGCATACATTATGCAGCCAAAGGTAATTATACATGTAGATATATTATTTGAAACTAATTTTGCTTTCGGGCGAGGGTGAGAAGTGATTGTAGGAATAGAATTTATTGTGCCTACACAGATCTAAACAAAATGTTCTGTTTTTAGGGAAAACATCTTAATTGACATCATTAGTATGAACCACTTTTTGTTGCGATCGAAACATGGTTTTCTATGAGTGAATGTACAGTGTTTATACTTGTGCATTTGTCTGTTGTGGGACACGTTGCATTTAATTGCTAGTCAGATCATGTGACTAAATGTGCAAATCATGATTGTTTATTTTTTACTTGCAATTAATTGCACTCGGTTCGGTCGGTCACACCGGTTCCCGACCGTCACCATCGGGTCCCGGTTTCGTTTTTTTTCTTCTTTTTTTCTTCGGGGCACTGGTTTTGAAAAAACGAAACCAGGACTTAAAGTAGCATTTATCAGCATATTACAATGTATATACAATTTTCTCATATTAAAAAAAAGTGGTTAGTCAAAAATGAATAGTGGTGTTGATTTCGGGAGTATTTCCCTCCCGGGACGCGCGAAAAATTTTCGGGCGAGTCACGGTTACCCGAAATTTACCCATTTGTTGATTTCGCTATCGGCATGTCACGCCGCTGGGAAAACATGGTTTAATACATTGCATCTCATGAGCTTATAATGAACTGAATGATAACTAGCATATTATTACAGAGTGCATGAACACAAAAAGGACAGAAAAGAAAATGGGAGTGGGCAGATAACTCGGGCGTTCAAAGAGGGAAAAAGGAAAGGAAAGAAAAGAAAATGAGCGTGGGCAGATAACTCGGGCGTTCAAAAAGGGGACTTTTGCTCTTTTTTCGGGATATCGAGTATCGATTTTTGCGCCCGGGACTCGACATTTTTCGGCGGGACCCGGGTACCCGTGACTCGTCAACAGCCTTACTTAAATGAATAAATAAATAATTAATCAAGTAAAGAAATACATAAAATGTGCCCCAATATTTAACGTACCCCCCCCAAAAAAAATTCACGTATCCCCCCCCCCCCCCCCCCTCATCAGTCCGACCACGCTACTCTATTGGTAATAAGCATTCACAGATGTACATGTACTGGTACATGTGCCAACATTGTTAACAATGCCTTTTCTGAATGTCCATAGTACAGTGTGTGTACATGCATGATATGCACACAACTTGCATAGAAAGTTAGAAGTGGTCAAACTATCAAGAGCCACTACAATATGAGAGTGAGGTTATTTATTAGATGCATTTATACCCTTGTTTGTATGTTCTTGGTTGCATGATAATGTGTTATATTTTGATACCAGAAATCTAACCTTGATTTGTTTCTTTCTGTTCCGTCTCTCTATTGCAGGGTTCTTAGGCAGTTTTGGTACATGCTGTAATCATGTACTTTGAGAGGGAGTCATTTTACCAAAAATTTGACTTTTGAAAACATCTTTCTGCATGGTGTCCTTTATTCATCATTTTCTCGAAACTAATTGTTACTGTTTTGCTCCTTTCTTTGCAGGGTTCTGAGGATTCAAATTACGGTCGACCATCGGATTCGGACCTGTCGTTGGACGAGGAACGTGAGGCGTTACGGAGAGAGACTGAGAGACAGGCGTTAGCACAACTAGAGAAAGCTAGGGTAAGCCATTTAACCTATTGCTTGCTGTTACCTGGTGGGCCCTACATTACCTCTATGGGTGTTGCAACATCCAATAGGGAACAGGTTAAAGGGCACCACCACCCAACAAAATAAATTTCTAATAAATGAAAGATAGATTAATAGTTGTAGTAGTCCATGCCACCAAAATGTTCAGAAAGATAGGTTTCTAGATAAATTCTATTATTTGAAAACTCACCACCATACTAAATATGCATGCATGGGTCTGGAGAAGAAAGCTAGTCTACTGTCTAGGATGTGTTCTATTGTTTCTTAACGTACGCATGTATAAAATTGACGCACTCACAAACGTTTGGCGCCTACGGAACCTAAGGTCCTGTTAGGTCCTGTATGATCGGATTAATTGCTTTGTTAATGAATTACCCAACCCTTTGCAAAGTGTTGGATATATATATTTAATATCAAAGCCAGCATTGTTTTTTTTTGTGTGGCAGTCCCCTTTAGCTCCAAGAGTGTTGCAAAATCAGTTAAAAGCCAAATAGCATCTTTGGAAAAGTTACAGAAAAGCATGTTTATTGGATCAGCTAATTGATTAATATTGTCAAAATAGTGTAAGTAAAGAAATATAATAATAATATCAAACCTCTCGGCACAAAAACCCTCTTAACAAACCTCTATTTAGATATAAAATTGGCATGTAATATACATCCATTAAAGGGTGCATTTAATTATATTTTATTCAAAAAAAGAAACAAAATTACCAACTACATTCTAGATTTGTAATTTTTTTTAGTTCTTTAACCTTATTTCTGTCACTGGCCATTTATATACTGCATGTAATAAACTAATGGTTCTAATAGCATTAAACTGATTGTATATTATGTAAGTTCAAAACTGAGATCAATTAGGAACATGGCAAACAAACGAGCTGTCATGAAAATAAAGCCTGTCTGTCCAAATGAGGCAGTCGTGCGTTCTTGTGCCTTCCACTGAAGGACAAACATATATATGTATCACTTTTCATTTGCGTTGACTCCTAACATACATACACACAGGGTATTCAATCAATATATAGTACAGTAGTCTCTGCTTAATTGGATAAGCTTTTTGCAAGGTATATTTTACCCCCCTGAAGGGTGTAACCGATTTAAGAAACATAAATGTTTGGTCAAATCCTGCCCGTTGAACAGGTTTACCCATTTGAAGGTTTGTCCATTATGAAGATAAAAAAAATATTGTGTATTTTATGGCCCAAAACTTTGCATTTCTTTCTTGCCAGACTTTTGACCTTGTCAGGCAAATTGATATGTTATTCTTATTTACACTTATTCATGGCCGGAGACTAATCATTGTTACTGTCATAATCAACCAAAAATAGTCAATAACTACATGACCTACATGTATCTGAATATTGAGAAGAAGTAACATTTTAATCTTTTCATCACAATACAAATATTTACCTCTGACATTGTGATCAAAAGTTTTAAAATGTTACTTCTTCTGAAATACCAATACAGATACAATACAGATTTATTTTCACTATGTTGAATTTTGTTTTAATATCGTCTTTATTTGCAGACAAAGCCAGTTGCCTTTGCAGTACGAACAAATGTGAACTACGATGGTTCTATCGATGACGATTCGCCGGTTCAAGGGTGCGCAATATCTTTTGAAACGAAGGATTTCTTACACATAAAAGAGGTAGGTTGAAGGGAAGGTGGAATATCAATTATAAAAAAACATTGCCTTTTTTTTTTTACTGCAGTTTGTGAACTATGTACAGTAAGTATGTATGTATGTATGTATGTTTTTACCGGTCTCAGCCATCTAAACCAGTGGTCTCGGGACAACAATCTGTCTCGTTGGCGTCTTTAATGTGCATTTATGTGTGTTTGTGTGGTTGTGTGTGTCTGTATTATTGTGATGTGTTGTGTGTGTGTCTGTGTTTGGATGTTTATCGGGGTGTGTCTTTGTGTCTGTATTGTGGTTTGTTAATGTGTGTCTGTGTTTGTGTGTCTAGTCAGGCATCTTGTGCCTAGTCAGGCATTCTGTGAAAATTATCATTATTCATTTGTAATGTTTTGTTGTAAGCAAGAATAAATTGAAATGTGTGTGGGTGTGTGTGGGGGTGTATACATGTATCTGCATGAATTTGCAAGTATGACATTTGTATAGACAAATATTAGTGTATCTTGTTAGTTGTATAAAATGGGATCGTCATTAGAATTCAGTATTTGTTGCAGGTATGGCATTTATTACCTTTGGTAAGAAAAACATATATATACTGGTAGGCTGTTTAGCAACAATAGAGTACAGAAGCCATGACGTCATAAAAACACTTTTTTAGAATTTTCAAATTTGGAATTCATTTTCAGAAACAGCATATCTCAGCCAATATGTAACCTATTCCTTTGATTTTTGGTATTTGGACATTATTTGTTATGCTCTTTCTGAAAATGAAGTCGAAATTTGAAAATTCTTAAAAGAATATTTATGACATCATTTATGACATCACACTTCACCACTCTATAGCTGTTAGTATTGAGGGTTGGGTAAGTAAGTCGCTTTTTACCTCTTGATATTGTCCCTTGATCAGCCCGTCCACATTTTGCCAAAACACATTTCTAATAGTCCTCCTGGAGCAAAATCGCAAATACATATTTATCCCCACCGTCTATTCCAAGGGCATTTAAACCAAACACAAAAAGAAGGCTTCCCCCCTATAAAAACAACCCATATTTTCTAAACCAAGAAGTTTTCTGTCTTTACAACATTATTTCTAACGTTATGATATACATTTTATGTTAAAATAAGAGACATCCATTACTTCACCGCTGACTGAGCGCAGATCAAATACAATATAACCCAATTTCAAAAGTCACAAGAACTCAAAAACTTGCGCAAGTTCTTGTAACTTTGATCCGTTGCTGTGAAACAGCATTGGTTCAATGCATTATTGTGGTTTGTGAAACAATGCTGCTTGAAATTCCATCCATTTTAATTTGTTGATGGCACATGTGGTTAAATGCATCAAATTGCGCTGTTGTACAATCACAATTTATGTTATTACGATTGTAAAATAGTGCAATTTGCACAATTTGCTGGAGGCATTAATTCACTTTGTTATTATAAAACGTATCTATATGCAGAACTTTGCAATATTGATGCGCTATAGATATAAAAAAAACAGTTACTATTATTATTATTATGTTTTGTTTTTTTCTTTTACAGAAATACAACAATGACTGGTGGATAGGGAAGCTAGTCAAGGAAGGGGCCGATATAGGCTTCATCCCCAGCCCTGCCAAGCTTGAAAACATGAGGTTACAGGCTTCCGGCAGCAGGAACAGACTGGGAAAGTGAGTATTCATTCATGTCTGGTAACGTAGACTACCATGACACTTTTTTTCTTTCTTGCCTTTTTGCACAACACATTTAATAATGCTTGTGTCTGTTTTTGCAACTGATGTTCAAATTATAACATTTTCTTTCAAAGTTTATCGCTCAAACTTTTCTTTATCTACCTTTGTCTAAAGATGATTTGTTTTATCTACCTTTGTCTAAAGATGATTTGTTTTTATCTACCTTTGTCTAAAGAAGATATTCTTTTTCTACTTTTGTTTAAAGAAGATATTCTTTTTCTACCTTAGTCTAAAGAAGATATTCTTTTTCTACCTTTGTTTAAAGAAGATATTCTTTATCTACCTTTGTCTAAAGAAGATATTCTTTATCTACCTTTGTCTAAAGAAGATATTCTTTATCTACCTTATCTTAAAGAAGATATTCTTTATCTACCTTTGTCTAAAGAAGATATTCTTTATCTACCTTTGTCTAAAGAAGATATTCTTTATCTATATCTACCTTAGTCTAAAGAAGATATTCTTTATTTACCTTTGTCTAAAGAAGATATTCTTTATCTACCTTAGTCTAAAGAAGATATTCTTTATCTACCTTTGTCTAAAGAAGATATTCTTTATCTACCTTTGTCTAAAGAAGATCCTTTTTCTACCTTTATTTAAAGAAGATTCTTTTTCTACCTTTGTTTAAAGAAAATGTGCTCCATTTTGTGAAAAGAGCCAAGAAACAAGTTACTTTAAATGTCGGCTTTGCAGATGTTACCTCTTTGTAAGGGCATTGCGTGTATTGTCTAGAGGAGACATGCACCGCCGGCTCTTCAGAGTTAAAGGGATCTAGTAACTTTGTTCACATGTGCAAAAAGTGATGAAGGGTTGATGCAATGTATAGTGTTGTTATCTCATATGTCCACAGGGTATTGTGTGAAAATTTCAAGTCAAATGGACATTGCATGGCCAAGTAATGAGCGAAAATGCAAAGTGATATTGGGTGATATTCACTCACTCACTGCATTCACTTTGTACAGGGATGAAAAACTCGCCCGGAGTTTTTCTTATCTGAATACTTCAATCGTACATATCTTTGTAACGAAAGGGAAATTTGAAAAACTGAAACCTGTCCCATGATTTTATTGTTAATACGAATACAACAAGTTATGAGGGAACCGCTAGAACGAAAATTTTATTTTGAGGATTTGGACAATGTTACTAAGTCCCTTTAAAGGGATCTAGTAACATTGTCAAAATCCACAAAACTATCTTACAACTCTAGCAGTTCTCACATACCTCGTTGTATTTGTATTACCAATAGAGGCATGGAACTGGTTTGGGCTTTACAGAATTTCTCTTCCTTCATTAAGATATCTATGATTGAAGTTTTCAGATTAGATGTCAGTGCAATGAGTTATCAAACATCACTTTGCTTTTTCACTCATTACTTGGTCATATTACCTTCATTTACCAAGGAATTCACACATCTCTCAGTGGACATATCAGATAACAGAAACACACATTTTATCAACACTTCGTCAATTTTGCTCCTGTCAACAAAGTTACTAGATCCCTTTAATAGATGCACCCCCATATGACCACATCATGAAACTGATTGAAAGGAGGGTGTTTTCATATTACTGTGGTTTCCTTGTTTGTAGCCATATTTCTGTTGTTTTGTCTTTTTCCTCCCCTAAGGCTTAACCCTATCAAGCCCAAGGGGGGCTGAATGATCCCCCCTACCATATTTTCCATCACCGCTTCTACAGTTCTTGTTCGATTTTCACCAAATTTGGTGACTTTTCCTAAAATCTTATTGCAAACATTTTGGTATACAATTTAGATGGATTGGCCAATTCCTGTTGCCATGGTAACCATATGTGAGGGTAATTTATTGTAGTGTTTATGAATTACACAACCCTTTGCAAAGTCTTGAGCATCTATTTTAATACTATCACACAACTGTACCAAAACATACATGTATAGTTATTTGTTGTTCTTTGCCTGGTGGTCCCCTTTAACTCTTGAACCACGGAGAAGTAGGAGAGGAATTACACAGCTAACGCTTTAAGAGTCACGGTTGGGGGAGACAGAACAGGCACTTTTCACTTTGCGTTAATTTTTCTGTTGTGTTTACGTTGAATTCACGGCAGGAATAAATTGAGATTGACATCCATCCCTAGCCTTGACTCGCTTTCTTTCGCATCACCGTCAAGACTTGTTGTTTTCGCTCACTGTCTGAGAACCGGAGAGAGGCCCCCTCGTGCGACCACTCATGAATTGTTTTCTTCATCGAATCTATCTTTAAACAAAGCCTTGGCAGTCTTCTATTCTTTACAGTTTACTTGTTCTTATGTTTTTATTAATAATCATGTTCTTTGATAGGCGCAATATTTAATTTTCTTTAACGTGTGTACCATGTTTTGCGTCGAGTCTTAGAAACTGATAGGCCCCCTCGTGCTAACACTCATGAATTGTTTTCTTCGTCTATCTTTAAACAAACCTCTAGTGGTCTTCTATTCTGTATTCTCTTAAGTTTACCTGTTATATTTTTTATTAAAAATCATATTCTTAGGTGCAATGTTTAATTGTCTGAACCGTGCATACTGTGTATGCTTTTTCAAAGCAACTCTGCATCCATTCTTGCACTTGCAATGTGAAAAGTAATTGCATATGCTGTTGTCTCTTTTTAATTTTGCTGCATATACCGTTCAGAAACCTGATATAATTTAAAGCAGGTCAGATGCAATGGCTGCACTTTCATTTTAAAAAGAGCGATGAATTTGCTCTAACCTTGATTTCAATGTCAGTTTTTGTTTCACGCAAATTATGCAAAGATATATTGTTACAAAAAAAAACTCTAGCGCAAACATGATTTCTGTTTTTCCATTTCTTTTCCATGTTCAAAATGAATTTATTGCTTCTCTCAGTTGCAATAAAATATATACTAACTGCCTTCTTTCATTTGCTTTCTTTTCCCTTTTCTTTTATTTTGTGTTTTACACTCACTCCCTTTTTACTCACTACCTCCTGATTGGTCGATTCTGCATTTTGAATAATGCATTTGATTTTGATGTGTGCCTTTCTTTTCACCGACTGATTTTGCATCGCTTTGAAAACTATTTGATTGCACTGTTTTGCATTCTTTAATTATTTTGCATCATTGCTACGATTATCGTTGTTAATGTCAATGTGACCATCACCTTTTATAATTTCACTTTTTTTCCACAAATCGCATGCATCGCATCTTCACATCACTTGATTGAATTTTATTATTATGAAAAAATAATTATTATTCTTGAAATGAAATGAAATGAATATCTACATTTTCTTGAGAAACGCCCCACCATTCTTGAATTGTTGATTGATTCATTTTTAAATTTATTATTCTTGATTCCTCATGCATTAATTGTAAACTATTTTTGTCTTCAATCCGCCATTTGTCCTATTTTATGATTGGACTGTAATGTTTGAAATTATTGATTATACGCTCTACCCTGAAAATGTGTATGTTTTTGGCTGCCTTGTTCGTGGATTTGCCCTGCCCCCTCCCCTGTTGAAAACGTCCATGATTTTAATCCACGTTCTGAATTTCAAACAAATGTCCATATTTACTTCATGTGGGTAAAATAATCTCACATATTTGCTGACCCCTTCCATCTCTTTTGTTACATCTTTTTCATTTATTAACACTTTTTGTTCAAATTTCCTTTTTTGATATTTAATTTTCTTATTTATTTGGGGTATAACATAACTTCACAAACATCAATTTAATTGGGTAATCTCCTTATGTTTTCACCCTTTCAAACTGCTCTTTTCTACTAAATTTTCATTTGTATTTGTATTGTTGAATACATGAACAAATGGAATTTTGCTTGATTTCATGCTCATTTGACCTCATTTCATTTGATCAATCCTATCCTTTTTTTCATTTTATTACATTTTTTTTCATTTTTATAATGATTTGCTATTTTGATGCCTTGCTGTGTGACTAATTTCTGCTGTATTTCAATATGATTTCATTATTTACCCTTAACATAAACCTTTATCAATAATTTGTTTCTGGATTGCTTTAACATCTTTTCATTTGGTTGATATACTGTCATGTTATCAATTACAATTCATCCAACTTACAAAATATTTTTAAAATCATGAATCCTGCATCAATCATCATTTATTCTGTAACATTTAAATGATAACACCGACATTCATTCCATACATTTCTAATTTGCATTTGTCATAATGTCAATATAAATCACACCGACCAATTTTACAATCATGGTAATCGATCATAATCATTATCTAATTCATGATAATCATAATCATTTATCTAACTTTATCATTGTGTGCATTAACATGTATAATCTTTATACTTCTACACATACTATGTAAATGCCTCTCACCCATACCCTAAATTAACGTATATACATGTAATGTGGGATGCCTCCCACTCCCTCTCCAACCAATACAACACCCCCAACCCCACTCTCCTACCAACACCCCTAACCCTTACAATCACCCTCACCCCTAATTCCTGCTTTATCACGTGTGTTTACAATACTCCCCCGCGAGTAGTAATAGTGTCCCCATGACCCCCAACTCCCCCGGTAGTAAAGGGAGCCTCTCCAGCTTCCCGGGGCTCTCCTTCCTCCAGTCCTCCAAGTCTTCTGGCGGGGGTACGCCCCTCCCCCACGTCCAGAACAAGGCGGCCACCCTCCCCCTCAATTCGGCCAAGACCAACAACCATCTGACCTCTCCTCCTCGTCACAGCAGGTCCACCAGTGGACTCAGCACCAGCTCCAACCTGGGAGACTTCCCCGCCGGACCTGGTCTACCCAATTCCAAGTCCTCCAACTCCCGTGGCTCCACGCCCCCGACGCCTGGTAAGTCTTGTCTTTTGTTCTCGTCTTTTACCCCTTCTTCCCTTCCCTACTGACTTCCACACCCTTGTTTACTACAATCAAACCTGTTTATGGTTACCAACAAAGGGGAGCAAGAAAGGTGGCCACTGTAGACAGGTCCCATTATATTGTTTTTCTCTGACAGGGATCCCTTGGAGGGGCCACTATAGACAGGTTGGCTGCTATAGACAGGTGTCCACTAAGACATGTTTAACTGTATTAGCTACAGTCAAAACCTGTGTTAGTGACCACCTGTCTATAGCAGCCAACTTGCCTTTAGTGGCCACCCAAAGTGTTCCCCTACAGAGGGAAACAGTGTTGTGGATCCTGTCTATAATGGTCACCTGTCTGCAGTAACCTCTTTTTTTGTTTCCCTTGGATGGCCACTATACACAGGTTTTACTATTTTCATTTTGTATTTTAGTTTGTTATCATCATAAGATATGAACAGATCAGAATGATTTGTTTTAACAAAGTGTTAATATTCCTGGGATAAACATTCCTCATGTCTGAATGTTGTTTTAATGCTCAATAGTAGGACTTTCACAGTGAAATAGTTTGTTAGTTTGTGTTTCCTCCAGATTTAAAGGGGAATTAACCCTTATCCTTTTGACTTTCTGGATGTGATGAGAGCATAACTACTATCATTGCTAGTCACTTATTTCCTCTTGAATATTCCCGATTACAAAAATAATCAATATTTTATGGACCACTGTCGTCTGCTTTCAATGCCCATAGGAGGCGGCCATTTCTTCAACTTCTCGCGGTGAAATGACGTGGCAGGCGGAGAACACAATTAATAGCATTATCTTAACCCGCTATTGTGTTCTCCGCCTGACAGTGGGCCATAAAATATTGATTATTTTCATTATTGGGAATATTCATGAGGAAATAAGTGACTAGAAATGACAAGAGTTATGCTCTCATCACATCCAGTAAGTCAAAAGGCTAGGAGTTCCTTCCCCTTTAAATAATGTCCCTCCATCAAATGCGATCCTGTAGTACTACATGTTTAGTGTAACCTTACCGTATTTATGTGGGAACCTAACTTACCTAATGTACACACTGCACATGAATCACTCAATGTAAGGAGGGAACATGTAAATTAAGAGGGGATTGTACGTATATCCCTGTTTACTATCGCTGGAAGTATGTGGTTATTGCGGGCAAGTTAATTTTCTAGTCTAAAAATTATGATTTCATACATGTAGTTAAAAGGAGTTTGTATGCATAGAGCCTTCTATTTGATTTTGGCTCTAAAAGGGTTGGTTAGAAAATTATCCAACTCAGCGCTGCTGTAAATGTAGGGGAATAGATAACAGCCTGGATACTTTTTATCACACAAAGTGCATGCTCTTAAATTTTCCCGTGTTTATCAAGCCCATTTCATAATTATACAGCCATCTTTAAAAGCAGAGGCAAATAACAATTAGTCTGATTACTCTCTCCACCCTGTACTAGTAGTGAAATATAGCCATTGCAAACTGTTGACATAATTGTGAGTGCTTCAGCCCCTGTCACATATCACCGGATAGCGGCATCTGATGCCCGACGGAGAGCGAAAATTATCAATCCGTTCGTATGCATTTCTTGTTTTGCAAATGCGTTCCTTATCAGGCGATGTACATTTTTCTAACCGGCGAAATATTTTTGTGCATGAAGCTATGGAGGCTTCTTTCACCACTGGATAATTTGATTCCCCAAGTTTTCTATCCGTCGGGCATCCGTTGCCGCTATCCGGTGATATGTGACAGCGCCATTAGGCATGAATATAATTGCAGGCAGTAAACCATAGCCTGGAAACAAAAGGTCAAACAATTAGCGTTTTTATGCTATTTTCTGGTTTCATTTTAATATCCATTCATGATCTCTGTTAAACATGGTACTTATTATTGTTATATTGGTGTAGGTTTGTATGTTTGGATAATAAAACATCAAACTCAAACTCAATTATAACATTGGATAATAAAACATCAAACTCAAACTCAATTATAACAATGTTGTGTATGGAATAGTATGAAACTGCACTTCTTATTTCCTACATCATTCAGCAATGCAAACAAATGTAGAGATGCGCTTCCTTCCTTTTTTTTTGGTTCTGGGTTGGCAACGTACCAGCTTATATCCTAAACAAGTCACATACCAACCCTTGATTAGTTCTGAGGAAACGACCTTTGGCACCAAAAGGGCCATCAATTCATCAAGTCAGTTGAGGTTCCTCCTTTCCGAGTAATGTAATTTGGGAATTGGGATATATCGATTGAGGTGGCAGTGGCCTAAATATTTATAAACAGTATTAAGCATTTGTAGCACAACCATTAGCCAGACCTTTTAATCCATCAAGGAGACGCAAGGTCCCTTAGTCTCACACGTAATGGGTTACTCCAAATGGCAGTCACCTCTAAATAGCCGATCTATTTTCAAGTTTAAACTATGACATTTCCAAAATGTCATATATACCCAATCAAGAAATAAACAACACTACATCCTCTATGCGTTTCCTAGTGCTTCATGTTTAATCAGCGAGGGAGAGAGTTCGTGTAAATTTTTCATCATCTGAGCTAAGTTAGCATTTGACAAATGTCAAATGTCACCTTCTTAAAATACCACACTTCCGCCTGAAGGGGAAAATAATGATGAATATGACCAGAAAATGATGGAATGGCGCCTGAAAATGGTTCTTTGATGGGCATCCAAATTATAACGATTAAAGGGATAGTTGAGTATAAAAAACTAGTTATGCTAAATATATTGACTGATATTATATTACTATTTTTATGAACATCATTAGCATAATTACTATTATTATTATTAGTATTATTATTATTATTTTAATTATTATTATTAGTATTGTTATTACTATTATTATTATTATTATTATTACTATTATTATCATCATTGTTATTATTATTATTATTATTATTGTTATTACTATTATTACTATTATTATTATTATTATTATTATTACTATTATTATCATCATTGTTATTATTGTGTACTGTCCTCGTTTCAGATGGGGATCAGAACGGTCTTGAGGAGGAGCCCGGGGTAGACACATTACGATCGAGGGGTAGCACAATATCGCCACAGCCTAAGGAGAAACGCAAGCCTTTCTTCAAGAAGGTATGGACTAAGCTGCATTTTTACACCCCTTCATAATACTCTCTCCATCAATAATTCACCACTATGCATATTGATAGTTGATGCATAACATTTTTTAATTGTAAAAAAATAAAACAAATCTCACTACAGCCTAACTGGAGACCTAGCCCCCATATTATGAAGGTATGCCCTAGGGCGCATTTTTACACCCCGTTCTAGACCCTCTTCCATCCATTTCCTGGATTTACCCATATTGGTACATCTTCATTTATTTTACCCTCATAATGCAAGACATAAAAAAAAAGATCCCAATCAAACTTAATATACAGGGTGGCCCCCAAAAAACGGAACGGGGGACTTCCCAAAATATAGTAACAAAATGATTACGTCCATCGGACAGGGTGTCTTTTCCAATGAAAAACGATAGTATCGAACAGCTATGCCCATTCTCTCCCCACCCGAAGACCAACAATTAAAACCAATAACCAATGGCAAATTGCACCCCCCTTTTTGTCAATTTCTGGCACATTTGAATAGAAAAGGGTGACCATTTTTGATTTGGAATATTATATATGTATTTTCATCAATTGGCATGATTTTTTTATTTATCATTGTTTAAATACAAATGTAATTGTTTACTTGTATTTATGCTTATATCCATTCGTCAATATTATTTAATTGTAAAAAGTAATGATTTGATATTACCAGATGGGTAGAAGCTCAACACAGCAAAAAGTACAAGCTCATGAAGTAAGTGTGAATGATCATGTATCCTGAAATTGACATCGATTGAAAGCAGGAGGGCTACTAATATTGATATATTTGGGGCAAACTACATCGACCTGAAGTCTCTACTGGTGATTCTGCTCAAGAACAGGGGGGTGTTACACAGAGATCCTAAGTTGATCTTAGCACTAAGATGGTCTTAAATTTTATGGAAAGCCATTAGTGTCTTGAAACAGTTTTATAAAAGTTATGTTGAAATGCATAAAATGTTGATTCAAATCACATATATTTTCTAATTATCATAGAGATTCATAATCTTCACATAAAATTCATGAAATCTCTTTGATAATTATAAAATATATATGATTTGAATCAACATTTTATGCATTTCAACATAACTTTTACAAAAATGTTTCATAACACTAATGGCTTTCCATAATAGTTAAGACCATCTTAGTGCTAAGATCAACTTAGGATCTCTGTGAAACACCCCCAGGTCCTTAACACTGACACCTCTCTTCTCATTGCTCTTCTTTTTTAGTCATGTATGAAATTGATATATCGATTGAAAGCAGGAGGGCTACTAATATTGATATATTTGGGGCAAACTACATCCAACTGAAGTCTCTTCCGGTGATTCTGCTGAGGAGCAAGTCCCTAACACCATCACACCTCTCTCTTCTCATTGCTCTTCTTTTTTAGTCATGTATGAAATTGATCTATTGATTGAAAGCAGGAGGGCTACTAATATTGATATATTTGGGGCAAACTTCATCCAACTGCAGTCTCTTCCGGTGATTCTGCTGAGGAGCAAGTCCCTAACACCATCACACCTCTCTCTTCTCATTGCTCTTCTTTTTTAGTCATGTATGAAATTGATCTATTGATTGAAAGCAGGAGGGCTACTAATATTGATATATTTGGGGCAAACTTCATCCAACTGCAGTCTCTTCCGGTGATTCTGCTGAGGAGCAAGTCCCTAACACCATCACACCTCTCTCTTATCATTGCTCTTCATTTTAAAGTCTCCAGATGGGCCACTATTAGTCGAGTCCATCATCATGCTGCGTTTCTTTCCTCTTGATCTGTTCCCTCTTTTTCTTCTCATTATTTTTCTTTAAAAGCCTCCATGATACCATTTCCTTCCTCTTGATCTCTTCCCACCTTCTCTTTTCATTGCTCCTCTTTTGAAGTAAACTCATACGGGACCATTCTTGATAGGCTCCATCATCATGCTGTGATATCTTTGTATTGCTCTTCTTTTGAAGTCTCCATACGGGCTGTTTTTAATAGAGTCCATCATCATGATACCTTTTCCTTCTTCTTGATCTCTTCCCTCTTTCCTTTCTCATTGCTCTTCTTCAACCAACTGTATCACTTTCATCGCTGATTCTCGCTTTCCTTTTGGGGCAATCAAAAGCTAACTGATTTTCATACTCAAATATATTCAAATATAAATAATAAACAAATTGAGCAATGAAAATTGGGCTTTAATTGCCAGGTATCAAACCCAAGACCTCGGGATTGCTAGACTGGTGCTCTAACCATTGAGCCACAAGGTCCTATTGATTGGTGGTCCTTCCCAGAAACCCTTTTCAATGCTCATGCTGGTCAGGAGCTATACAAACCTGACATACATGTAAACCTGAAGGATATTTATAATTGGTTTCCTCTATATTTGAATATTTGAACTGTTGACGGTTGTCTAACTATATATACTATGTACATGTAACTCTTAACCCATTGCCTACAGGAAGCTGGTGGGTATTGCAAAATCAGGGAACAGGTTGACCACTTGCCCTCACACCATGGTCTATTATCTTGGATATTTGTTTGTATTATAACCAATCAATAATTGACAATTATATATCTTTTGCGGTAAAGGATTGATCTAATATTTAAAACGTAGGGAAACAGACCAGAAGTAAATAATATATAAATGAATAATGAGCAAAGAAAATGGGGTATAACTAACTGATATACATTTATATAAATATATATCCATACTATTTAAATTATTATGTATGATATACTAATCACATTTACATTGTTCAAAGCAGGAGTGGGTTGATATTTGGTAAAATACATATATATTTAAAGTATTTGCATCAGTTTTGTAGCAAGTTGGACAAAGTCAATAGGAGGAGAGTTTGAGAAGTTCAACATAGTCTTTCCAATTTGTTATCTCCCCTGCTTTTCTTAAAGTGCTCCAGTAAGTTCATGTATATATTTTTGTTAAAGTGATATTTGAGGCTTCAATCATATACACGGACCAATATCATTGTACAACTCTTCTGACTGTTTACCCATAGCAAACAAAAGTAAATTTATGTCAGATTCTATCACTTGTAATACTGCCCATTGATTTCAACCCCGGGGGGGGGGGGGGGGGGGGGGAACACTTTTTCATTACATCATAAGATGTAATGCTGTAGAAACAACTTGGTTAATAGAGCATAGAAATGATAATGCAAGAGACGACGCACTGGGGACAGCGTTTTTTTTCCTCTTAATTAATTACTTCCATTTATAAACTATGAATATGCTGAATACACTGCAGCTGCATAGGCTCTATACTTGGATAGGACTCCTAATTCCAATCAAGCACTGCCATTGTAAGTCGTAAATTTTGTCTTTTTCCCTCTTTTCGGTGATGGAAAACGTGCTCCCTTATAGAGCTATTGGAGCTGTATATAATAGGCAATTAGCCTATTGTATGGTTTAAAAGGTTGTATTTTATTACTAAGTTGTTTTCGTCCTTAACCACGAAGTTGGTACCAATGTTTGAATATGCAGGTTAACTCTAGTCCATTATGAATTACTGCACATGCCATTGTATAACATAATTTTACTCCACATTGTCACACTAGTGGGGGGGGGGGGGGGGTTAGTTGGTTACATTGAACCAACTGATAAAATGGCCTATAAAGAGTTCAAACGTTTTCCTTTTTTCCCCACAGAATGTTTAGAAGGTTGTATTGTAGTTGGTTACGTTTAACCGACTGATGATATGGCCTATACAGATTTCTAAAACCAGAATCCTTTTTTCTATTTCCCTCCACAGACAGAGAACGTTCCTCCATATGATGTGGTGCCGTCGATGCGACCCGTCGTACTTGTCGGTCCGTCACTCAAGGGTTACGAAGTCACAGATATGATGCAAAAGGCACTATTTGATTATTTGAAAAGGAAGTTTGAAGGAAGGTAAGTACCATTGTTTGTGCTAATTAAGTTTTATACTCCACTCCATGTTTGAAAATTTCATGTTAATTGGATGTTTTTTGGCCGAGAAATGAGCAAAAATGCAAAGTGATATTCACTTAACTCATTGCACTTACTTTGTACATGGCTTAAATTATCCCGTAGACAGTTAAACATCTGAACACTTCAATCGTAAATATCTTTTGAACAAAATGGAAATTTGAAAAACCTAAACCTGTCCCTTGCTTTTATTACCCACGCCGATGAAATCGGCAGGGGGTTATGTAAAGGGTTCCGTATGTTTGTTTGTTTGTCTGTTTTTTTTTTTTTTTTTTTTTTGTTTGTTTGTGTACAAGATAACTAGAGAACGGGTGAACGGATTTGCACCAAATTTTCAGGGAATGTTTGGATAGTGACATGGAAGAATCGATTAGATTTTGGTGATGATTGGTTGACCCCTGCAAATTCTGTGGAACCTTGAAGTTTGAGTATGTATTTAATGCACGTGTGTGCCTAAATAATATCTGCACGTTATAGCACGTATGTGCACGTTGTACACAACGTATGGAAGTTCTATGCTCGCTGCCATGATACCCCAATGACACAACAGTGTTTGCTGGCACCAATCAGCGTCGCGCATTTCCGGCGTTGCGCGTGCAATGATCTAGTGTAAACTCTGCGAGCAATCGTACCGCTTAACGTTGCGTCAATTTGAACTCGGAACTCAATCTAGCTTTCATAATTTCTCTTTTATTTAGAAATTCAGCATTGTGGAAGAAATATGGATCATTTTACAACAAACTTCTTATCCTACTCTTTCTTATCGATATGTTTGTATTCAATTTAACTGAATATTCACATTTATATAAGACATTTAAAAAGGGGTTAAATATGACAAAAAGGCTTTCACGGATGAATTAAAAGCCTATTTTTAAGACGAAATATTGAAAAACCTAGAGTTTTCCCGACAAAGCGAGTGTCATAAATGTAATATTTGGGACCTGTTCTTGATTTCATTGATGGGTGTTACAACTCTTAAATGGTCAGTTTTTAGCTAAATTCCTCAGAAAAATTGTTAGCCGTAAATCTCATGAACAACAAATCATACGGTTCTGCGCGTAAGACCATACCCGAGCGCGTCGGCATCGCTATCCAGCTGCTTACGGCGGTCTGAATAATTTCACGTGCTTTGCCCCTCGTCATTGATTTACCGTCGAACTTTTCGAATAACACGAAATAACAGCTTTTAAAATGAAATAAATTAGATAAAACATCTTACCTGGATTAAATAGTAAATCTGACATCGATTTCACTAGTTTAAATGTAATTTCATAATCAGATAATAAATAAATTACCGAGTTTGTTGCTCATAACTCTGTGACGGCGTGAGTGAGTTCCGCGCACTCATTGGTTTAGATTCATGCTGGAATTTGCGTAACATGTAATGGCGAAGGATAGCCACGCCGATAGACATGGCTAAACTCCCAATGGAGTCGCGCACGAATGTTGCTTCAGCTGCTTTTAGAGTGAATTGTTAATTTTATATCTAGAAAATAAAACAAAATAACGACAAGTTGTTTGTGAATTATTTATAAATACATATCTAATTTTCCTAAAACACATCGTGTATGTCCGTATTTCCTTCCACGGTCGATATAAAGTGCAATAAAAATGCGGCTGTCCGAATTTTTCGAAAATTTGATATTTTTCTCCTAACTTCAGAAAGTTGTAGCTTAAAAACTGACATTTAAGAGTTGCAACTGTCAATATGATGATGAAAATATAAACAAAGAACATTACTTCCATGAAAACCTTATTTATGTAAAAACTCTAGAAATTTGAATATTTAAATTTGAAAATAACCTTGAAATTTGGCTCTTTTTACTTGCATTTTCACCCAATCTTCGCGGCCTACTAAAGTCTTGAACAAAAAAAATTTGTCCATTGATTTGTATATCATTTGAAAGCTGACGATCAGCTGATCGTAGCCGTTTTTGTTAAAACATCTTATAACTATTCTGATTGGATACAGAATCAGAGAGATGTCTCAGTAAGCCAATAAGACAACTCGACAGAAAAATCAAGAAAAATGTTACGGGAAAGGCCGGTCGCGTACCGTACATGGCAGCGCCCATAGGTTTTCCAGCGTGCACATAAACTATGTTTTTAGGATGCATCGGTAAGCAAAACAGGGTTGAGGCCGACGAAGGGGTAGAACAGGGCTAATGGGAGGCGTGGGTATGCTGACTTTGTCGGCCTTCTAGTTGTTAATATGAATGTGACAAGGTATGAGAGAACCACTATAGAGTTCCAAGTAAGTTTTGAGGATTTGGACAATGTTACTAAATCCCTTTAAGTCACTTTAAACGCAACGAAAATTGGCTTGTATCACTGAAATCGTATGGCTTAATAAAAGGTTTGATTTATCTCTATAAAGCGCTTCACACTATTATTACCCCTGTCATAGGAAAGGTTGTATAAAAATAACGTTTGCAGTAGGTCAAAGATTAACTCATTGTTACTGACACTTTTTTAGATAATTACAATTGATGATTTTGTAGGCTTTAACTGACTGTTTTGTTCAGATCAATGTAAGGGTACCACCACCCAAAAGTAATATTCATATAAATTAAAGGTAACATTTTTAGCAGTCCATATGATTCCACTGAAAAGTTCAGAAAAATATGTTTCCAGAAAAATTATATTTAATTGGAAAACGCATCACCATACTACAACATGTGTTCATGGACCTGCATACAAAGACTACCTTTTGTATAGGACGAACGCATCGTCCTTAAATCTATTGTCTCCAAATGTACGCGTAAATAGAATTGGCGCACTCTCAAACGTTTGGCGCGTACGGAACCATGAGATCATAATGGTTCCGTAAGTGGTGGTAATTAATTGCATTGTTTATGAATTACACAACCCTTTGCAAAGAGTTGGGCATCTATTTGATATCACACAACGGTACCAAAGCATATAATTATGTGTTGTTCTTTGACTGGTGGTCCCCTTTAAGTCTTTGGTATTACATGTCCAGGGACATACCAGTATAAGATATCTGGAACTATAAAGAAATAAAATACTACCAAGAATTATATCATTGAAAAGAAAAGCTCATAAAAGTTTATGTTTCCTTATCTGTCCCTTGAGTCAAAATACAATAACGTTGTATGGAACCCAATCAAATACTATTTCTACCACACCATTTAAATGTGAAAATTTAGAAGTAAAATAGTACATAAAGTGCACGATTTGGAGTTCTTCTTAATCGCCGCAGCAAAAGCGATCAATCTTGACATTGCTAGATTATGTGCTACATTCTTCTTCTTTTATTTTTTATTTTTTTACATGCCCCTCATCTTCATTTCCTCTCGTCCTATTGCAGAATTTGCATCACACGTGTGACAGCGGACATTGCGCTAGCCAAGCGGTCAGTCCTCAACAATCCAAAGAGTCGGCAGATCATCGAGCGGTCAAACAGTCGCTCATCGAGTATAGGTAAGAAATGAAACATTTGCCTACAGGAACTTGGTACAAAGTCTATCAAATAATCACACTGGAAAAGTTTTGATACTAATGCACTTAACCAACTGTGACCACTACCAAGTCGTCACTTAGAATAAGAGTCGGCAGATCATCGGGCAGTCAAACAGTCGCTCATCAATTATAGGTAAGAAATGAACTTCGCCCCTTGCCAATGGGAACTTGGTGGTCTATGTGCAAATTTTAAGGGGATATCAGAATTTTGAATAGAATAATTTAAAAATGGGAAAATATTGATACTAATGCACTGTCCAACCTATGACCACAACCCAATGGCAGAATAAAAGTCAGCGGAACATCGAGCGGTCAAACAGTTGCTCATCAAGTACAGGTAAGAGATCTTACTATGAGTTCGTAAATGAATCGATGATCCACAGCAGTTGTATGGCCTAATTTGTCTGAACATTGCAAACATCCAAAGAGGCCCGCTCCTTCTTTAGGTAACAAATACCATAATAGATTATTATAAAACTGTAAAATTATTGATGCTAATGCACTGTCCACCCTATGACCACTACCCAATGGTCAGTCAGAATAAGAGTTGGCAGTTCATCGAGCGGTCAAACGGTCTCTCATCTAGTATAGGTAAGAAATCTTATGATGAGTTCATTAAGAAAATTATCATAAAACTGGGAAAGTATTAATACTAACGCACCGTCTCAACAAGCGACCACTACCCAGTGGTCAGATAGAATTAGAGGGCCGGGGCAGATTATCGAATGGTCAAACAGTCTCTTATCAAGAATAGGTAAGAAAGAATCCCTTGCCTGCGGGAACTTGGTAGACCATGTACAAAGTCTATTCGGATTTTAGAATTTCTGGAGGGGAATGCATTAATAGGAGTTCATCAATTAAATAATCACAAAACTGTAAAAATATCGATAGCAACGTACTGTCAAACTTTAGCCCAATGAGTCTGCATATCATCCAATAGTCAAGTAGTTGTTTGCCTATAGTAGAGAGACAGATTATTGAAAGAAAGAAAAAACACAAAATTGACCCCGTAAAAAGTTATTGATGGTTCAGTGTACTTCATATTAAAAACACAATCAAATGACCAATTAAAAGGACATCAATTGAAGGTGCAGGTCGGGGTCCTGATCAAACCCGTGATTATAGATGAAGCATAACATGGAAGAAAACAAGATTTTTCTAATTTTGTCAATGTCGGTTTGACAATCTGCTCGCCCGATCGGGCCACCAAAATATGACTTTGTACATTTTTGCTGGCCCGAAGTGCAATTTCAGTGCCAGTGTGAGTGTCGCGCCCTGTTTAGTATTATAAATGATATTGAACTACATGTATGTGGCTTCCATCCAATTTTCACCTTTTTTTTTCGTTGACGTCTTTGGGTCGAATTTAAATTTTCACTATTAATAAAAAGTTTATTGTCAATAAACAGTTTGTTTTTATTCAAGGATTCTATTTGCAACGTAAATGCCAAACGATCTCTTAAATATACTGGTACTCTGATGTGGTTTAACCCTCCGAGTGCTAATTTCTATTGTAATAATCCCCTTGACCCAGTTTAAAGGGATCTAGTAACTTTGTTGACATGAGCAAAACGTGATGAATGATTGATACAGTCATGTATATTGTTGTTATCTGATACATGTATGTCCACTGAGTATTGTGTGAAAATTTCAAGTTAAATGGACGTTATATGGCAGAATAATGAGCGAAAATGCAAAGTGTTATTCACTGACTCATTGCACTGACTTCGTACACGGTTACGACTATCCAGTGGATAGGTTAACATCTGCATACTTCAATCGTAAATATCTTTTTAACGAAAGAAAAATGTGAAAAAACAAAACCTGTCCCATGCTTCTATTTTTAATACGAGTACAACAAGGTACATGTACATAAGGGAACCAAGTAGAATTCCGATAGGATTTTGAGGATTTGGACAATATGTTACTAGATCCCTTTAAGACAAGTTTACGTGAATAACCTAATCCCTCATTCATGTACATGTACAGTCAACCTGCTCTAGCGACCACCTGTATATAAAGACCTCCTGTCTATAGAGACCACTAATATTGACTCCCTTGATTGCAGTGTACATATAAATGAATCTGTCTATAGAGGCCACTATTCTTGACTCCCTTGATAGCAGTTTACATGTAAATGAACTTGCTATAGAGACCACTATTCTTGAATCCCTTGAATGCAGTTTACATGTTAATGACTCCGTTTGTATAGACCACCTGCTGATAAAGACCACCTTTATTGTCTCCCTTTGGTGGTCTTTATAGACAGGTTTGACTGTACAACGAATAAAAATGAATGTCGAAATGAAAGAATAGAAATATTGGTAATAAAGATGTCTAGTGTGATATATCACTTTTCTATTGTACACTGTAAGCAACAAGTGAACAGATTTGATTCTATGTCTATTGTGACAATAGTCGACCATGGCACTCTGAGGGTTTATATGAAACAAATACTGTAGCTCTTCATTGTATGCAAATAACAAGGTTTGCGTCACTTAAAACGTGTGTACCAAACATTTTTTGAAGGTTATTATTTTGACAGTTTTTTTTTTTTTACAAATTCATCTTTATATTGGCTACTTCGGCTGTCTTAATCTTTTTTGCTCCCTAATACCAGCTGAATTGCAGGAATAGTTAAATAGTTATTTTTAGGTTGAATTTAACCATCATTATTCTGTGAGTCAATATAGTGCCTAAATTTTTGATCCTAGCAGAATCTTCTTCAGAGGATAAATCATTATTTTGTCAAACATTCTTATGACTACAAAGTGTAATGTACATGTAGGCTGCTTTTCATCTATTTAGATGGCACCATCATGCCTTGAATTTATCATTTGAAACAAATATAACTTGAAAACATGAATAATTCATAACAACTATTTCTTCCACGATATTATCTTTGTTCGCCCTTACAGCTGAATTTAACTGTCATTATTTTGTCAAACATTCTCATGATAAGACTGATTCATTTGAAAACATGAATTATTCACTAAGTATTATATTTATCCTTGCTAATACTTTTCTTCCAGTATATTATCTTTGTTTGCCCTTACAGCTGAATTTAATCATCATATTTGTCAAACAGTCTGATGACTTGAAAGATTCATATTTGAAAACATGAATAATTCACAACGTATTAAAGGGGTAGTACAGTTTTGGTAGGCTGAACTTTAGTAACCAAAACCTGCACAGTAACATTACAAACTAATAGTTATAACTCCACCATGCTCGAAAGGTATACAAAATTACAAACGACTAAGTAAAAAGCCTGTTATCATTCAAAAAGAGCCATTCAAACACAAGAGGGCGCTCTCTAAAAAGGCATTTGTTTCAATCATTTTTCATACAAAATTATGCATGTGATGTTTTGTTGAAATAATGATTAAATAGAGAGATCATCAACAACTATTTAAAAACCGCTTTTGAAATTTTTTGAAAAAGTGTAAGCATTTAAAAACAATTTTTTTTTAATCATTGAATAAATTTGAGGCCCAAATTTATTACGGTCGGATATATTTATTGATATTTCAGCCATTTCTGAACCGATTTTGACCAAATAAAGTTTATTCTGCCATTAAAGTTGCATGTTCTTTCAAATTCGACACTCAGTTTTTCATTACCTCACAAAAAAAATTGTGTTGTGCAGTGCCCTCTCAACCAAAACTGAACTACTCCTTTAAACTTACCAATATACTTTTCCTCCAGTATATTATCTTTGTTCACCATTACAGCTGAATTTAACCATCATCATTTTTGTCAAACATTCTTATGACTTGAAAGATTAATTTGATGGCATAAAGGATTCACATTTTTAACTTTTACTTTAACATTGCTAAACTCCATGAACTAATTTGTTTTTTCTTCTTTTGTTCTTCCTTGATATTCTCTTTGTTCACCCATACAGCTGAGGTGCAGGCGGAGATAGATAGAATATTTGAGTTAGCGCGAACCATGCAGCTTGTGGTCTTAGACTGCGATACAATCAACCACCCTAGCCAACTGGCCAAAACCTCCCTAGCCCCCATCATTGTCTATGTCAAAATCTCGTCTCCAAAGGTATGTGAATTTTTTTCTTTTTCGAATCTGTCATTCTGAGTTGATTGTCTTAGACTGTGATACTATCAACCACCCTAGCCAACTGGCCAAAACCTCCCTAGCCCCCATCATTGTCTATGTCAAAATCTCGTCTCCAAAGGTATGTGAATTTTTTTTTCTTCGAATCTGTCATTCTGAGTTGATTGTGGTCTTAGACTGTGATACAATCAACCACCCTAGCCAACTGGCAAAAACCTCCCTAGCCCCCATCATTGTCTATGTCAAAATCACTTGTCAAAGGTGTATGCAACGCTCGAAATTAGCACAGGCCCGATGGCCCGGGGCCACTAAAAATTGCTGTCGGGCCAGTAAAAAAATCATTTTACCAATGTTTGTTGGCCCGATCGGGCCACCAAATGTTGAAACCATTGTGCAGACAATCAAGTGAATTATTTGCAAATTTGTTACCTCACAAACAACGCTTGATTTGTGATTCAAAAAGAGAAGAGAGAGCGATCGTAAATCAATGAAATCGCGCAAAGCGCATGCAAAATAAAAAGACGCAACTCTCTCTAGCTCTCTCTCCCCCTCTCTCTTCCCCCATCTCAGCCCTTATTAAAATTATGCATGTTGTTTGTGTTGTCAGCAATCCCTCTTGCACGCTCGCGATAGTTTTTGAGTGCAATTTTTTCCTGCAAGATCGGGGTTATAATTCTTTTTTCAGACCATAATAATAGTCCATTTTTACAGATATTATGAAGGAATCATCATAAAAAGGTATGAATGTTGTGCTTACTCATCTAATATTGTCTTGACAAATTGATAATGCTTGCCAATTATGAATTATTTTGCCGATTTTTAAAGCCCAGTCCCATACATGTGTTTTTTGGTTAGTGATATGAAGTTTCAAAAGTTGACAAAAACGAACATGGAAACTCCCTTGATTTCATAATTTGGTGTCTCCAAGATGAGAATGAACTGATTCAATGTGGGTTTCATTTCTGCAGTTATAGATTCAACTCTGTCTCTAGTCTCTAGACAAACTTCATTAAACTAGTCATTTAACTTTTGTTCTTCTTTATTTATTCGGGCCAGCAGATTCTGGTTTCGGGCCACCAAAATTTGAAAAATACTATTTTTACTGGCCCGACCGGGCCACCAGCAAAAAAAGTTAATTTCGAGCGTTGGTGTACATTTGTATGTGAGCAAAAAACAGTGTTGAATCTGTCATCTGAGCAGATTGATTATATTTGTGAAAATATTGTGTGCGACAAGTAAAGAAACTCATAAGGTATGGATTTAGATATTAAACATGAAAGAAAAATCAATTTCTACAGCCAATGTCTATGTCAAGATCTCATCTCCAAAGGTATGTGGACAAAACAAAAATGTTGTTGAATTTGTTGTATGAGTAGATTGATTATTCATGAAAATATAGTTTTGGGAAAATATACTGATTAGTTACACTGTATTTGCTGGTGTATTAAACACACATTATTCCCATCGGAAGAGCTGACAAAAAGGGAGGAGCAGATAATACACAGAGATAGAGAAAATTTTGAATGAAAATACCACATGAGATATTACAGATATCACACATAATGTGCAGGAAAAAGCATGATCTGACTTCCTGTTAATATGTGGAGCACCAATCATAAACGATGCTCTGTATTAATAATTGTATACTAAAAGTTTACAAAAGTTAGGTAGAGATGTTTTAAGTTAATTATACAACACTGTTCCCCCAGCACAGTTTGTTCATCTAAAACAAACAGTTTTCTTTGTATGACAACCCATAGTTGAGGGTGCGGTTAATACACGGGTGCGGTTTATACTCCGGCAAATACAATAGATAGGGCCTACACTTAATTTATATGTGGCTCTCAAATGATTATCTCCAAAGTACAAAAAGTGACTTCAATTCTCAAGTTTATTTCGATTCAGATCAATAAAAAACAAATTGATATAAAATGGATCAAATACAAATTAAATACAATATAGAAAACAGCAACAAAAATAACATATGTTTACAAATATACCAGGGCCCTGTTTCATGAAAGGGTCTTAGCTACAACCGATGTCTTATCTTATCTTAGTAACTACTTAACAAAGCTTTTAAATTTCCAATGGCTATCGACGCTCTGTGCGAAACGCAGCGTAGCTCCGCGCCAGATAACATAAGACAACGGTCTTAGCTAAGACCCTTTCATGAAATGGGGCCCAGAATAATAAAAGAAGTTAATAAATTGAAATTAATTGGGTTCTGTTGAGGCAGTCCCAATTGTTGAAAGTTTGCACAAACATTTCAACAATTGCCTATAAAATATATTAAACGATAAAAATACAGTTACTTTTTGGGGCCACACTCTTCTCTTTCTCAACCGACGATGTGGTAATTTCTATTTGCTAATATACAATGTGCATATCATCTGTATAAACCATGATCTTCAATGCAGTATACTCTCATCTTTCACACACAGGGAATGTGAAAATATGAACCCAGTTTGTACATTAAAAATTATGTTTTTTAAATTTTTTTCCCCTTTTCTTGTGAATGTAAATGTGAAATTTTAATTCATTTTGTATTACATTCTATTTGTGGTGCTTGGTTGATTAATATTGATGTATTTATTGCATAAAATGTAATTTATTCTCTGTGTATATTCCTCAATGATTCTGCAGGTACTACAAAGACTAATAAAGTCGCGCTCCAAATCCCAGAGTAGAAATATGAATGTGCAACTGGTAGCTTCAGACAAACTAGCGCAGTGTCCAGCAGTGAGTATAAAACGTGTCTTGTTTTCAGAATTATGCAATTGGTACTCAGTGTTTAATATTATACCCACAACTGTGACTCAATCACAGTTAAAATCTAAACAAGAGTCATTTTATAGATAGATAGATAGATAGATAGATAGATAGATAGATAGATAGATAGATAGATAGATAGATAGATAGATAGATAGATAGATAGATAGATAGATAGATAGATAGATAGATAGATAGATAGATAGATAGATAGATAAATAGATAAATGGTATATATTGGATTCATAGTTTGCTGTTTAACAACTGAATTGCCAGTTAATCAGGCATTTCAAATGTTATGTATGCGCACATATATTACATTATATAAATCTCCTTGGTAGAAAATTATACTGGGCATAATTTTGGAAAAAATATGTAACATTTACAGTGTACTCTCACAGTCGTCCACAAAAGTTGGTTATGATGGAATGTTTTCAAAGATAGGGAAATCCAAAGAGTATCACTTTGCACAGTCCTAATTTCAATAGCATAATATAAATTGGTCAACATTGCACTAGTTCAGCAGTAGCATAATATAAATTGATCACCAGTACCTGATTTGAAAGGTCATTGAAGGACAGCAGCTCTCACCTATCAGGCATACCCAATTATTTGTCATCATCATTTATATTTAAAAGGGTTTCAGGGATGAACAACCACCACAAGAGGTTTCTAGCAAGGTGCTAGAGCACCGGCTTAGCGATCTGGAGGTCTCGGGTTCGAATCCCGGGGAAGTCCTTTTTTTTGTTTGTTGCTTATTTTCATATATGATTGAATTGAGTTATGTTTTGTTTATCTTGCAGGAAATGTTTGATGTGATCCTGGATGAGAACCAACTAGAGGATGCGTGTGAACACATGGCAGAGTACCTGGAGGCCTACTGGCGAGCCACGCATGGCCCCGAGTCCGAAGTCCCAACAAAGTCCGGCCCTCAACACAACTCACCCATCCACAACCTCCTCCAGCGGGTAGGATCGCATCGTAGCCATACCGACAAGACCGAGAAGAAGAGTGACCACCATCACAATCACAAAGGGCGTGGCAAGGACGAGTATGACGGGAGTGACCCAAACGAGCCTTACGAGAGTGGGTATCGCAGTGACTCACGCGAACACCCTGGCGATTACTTGCGGGACGACCGCGAACGCTACGACCGGAGACCCGTATCGCCCACCAACGATAGAGGTGGTGGTGGTGGTGGTGGCGGTGGCGGATACGGGTTCGATAATGATCGCAGAGATCGCGTCAAGGACTATGAGCCCCATGGAGGCAGGAAACACGCACGGGAACGAGAAAGGACTCGTGATGTAGAGCGGGGCCCCCATGACAGGGGCTCGCGGGATAGGCATAACGCGGAGCGCGATGCCGTCAGGTACGAGAGTGAATACCCTGGTAGACCAGACCAGAGACACCGCTATGCGGACAGAGACCGCGATCGGTTTGATGATCGCCCCCCGGGCGGTGAGCGTGGACGTTATCCCCAAGAGAGGGGCTCGAGCTCGCGGAGTGGACACAGTCACAACCACGAGATTGAGATGGAGGAGATGTACGCGAGACAGCGGGGGCGTGACCAAGGGCCCTTCCCTGAGCAGTATAACCATAGATACCCGGACTCTAGGGACCCTAGGGAGAGGCAGCGGCAAGACGCATCACCTGCCCCGCGGCAACGGTCGGGGCGTCCTTGACCCTGACCTTTGACCTCCAACCGCTTTGTTTTATGAAGTGGTGGTGTCACATTTTTATTTTTGAAGCCTCACGATGCCAGTGGGGTGTTGCGTCTCCATGTGGAGTACGTTGAAGGGCTCGAAGCTGGGGCTGTCTGCTGCTTTTTATGTGTTCCAGCCAAGTTTACACTAGCGACACTCTTTCCATCGAGTTTCCGCAATTTGTAGTTGTCACTGTCAACATTCTTTCTACTAGCAGTAGCAGTTTTATGTCAGATTTGCTTGATTCTGATTTCCAAGCAATGCTATTGTGTACCATCCAAAAGAATCTTGCAGATAGTGTTTTATGCCCATGGTGCGGGGTTTGAAGAGATTCCAAAATTTGTATTGTATTTTGGATCTCATATGGTGATGGAATATATAGCCCTGTGCAGACGTGGAATGTTCTGCCAGTGCTCGGTTGAGGTATTCACATATTTATTTGAGAGTTAAGAGTACATCATGTGAATTGTATTACATTCAAGATCATGTGACAAAAGCCCTGTGTGAAAAAATCACCTGACCAGATCATGTGATCATTGACCATGTGACTAGACTTATGAAGTTAACTTACATCGTATGTTGCTTTATACCCAACCATCTTTATGTCATAAATGCAGCTTAGAACGACTTGAATGAAAAAAAGCTTTTAATAGTGAACCATGTGATAAAAAGTCTTGTATCATGTGATGACGATTACTTGTCATATGACTTACATTTGGCTGTCACATGATGCAGCAAGTTGGCATGTTTGCATTTACTGCTAGGCCATGTCATGTGATGAAAATGTGGTGTTAACAGAACAGTTTACATGACACATAAAATAAATTTGAGAATTGTTATTCAGTTTGAAAAATGCAAATGAACTTGTCATTATTCCAATTGTTAGGTTTATGCAGTATATTTTATTTCTCGAGATAGGGAATGATACAGAAGTGTTTAAGAAAAGCTGGTGTGTGTACACAAATTTAACAATGTCCTGAAATTAAAAAGATTTTTTGTATTAAACTTGATAAAAGTTACACCCATTTCAACAAAGGGAAAGCTGTTATTGAAGTATTATAGTGGTGTAAATGGCAGGGCGTGAGTTTCGTTATGGCAAAACTGATGCATGAAGTTATTGCACAAACGAAAATGGAATTCAAATTTTGTTTTAAAAGCACACGTAAGTCATACTCTGTGCCATGTTTCAGTTAAGTGTTGTACAATATATATATATATATAGTTGGTGAGGAACTACTACTGCGGGCAGAGTTCTTTTCATCACCTGACACAGCACATGGCTAGTCACATGATGCATCACATGATCAATGTTCTAATTAGTCATGTGACAGTCATGCAGTCACATCACATGATCCAACATATGACTAGTATTCGTGTCATGTGATATACAGTCACAATCACATGAGTAACATTATTGTAATGTGACAGTCATACAGTCACATGACTAACAATCTTGTCATGTGACAGTCATACAGTCACATCACATGACTAAAAATCTTGTCATGTGACAGTCACACATCCACATCACATGACTAACATTCTTGTCATGTGACCGTCACACAGTCACATCACATGATCAATGTTCTAGTCATGTGACAGTCACTCACTTTATCACATGAAAGTTGGGATATGTTGATTCCACTTAGTTTAGTGTCAAGAATGTATTATGGGTGGAAAAGCATCGGAACAAAAAGCTGTGCTCAATGATTGCTGGTTTAGTGAAGGAAAAAACGGGCAAGAAAGTGTTATATTTTAATGATAGAACAAAGTTTCCCCTTTCTTTGTCAATGACATTTTCCACTCATCATCCCGCAATAGTGAGGAGATTTATTTACCTAGAAAATTGTACTGCAACTTTTTTCTTTATATTTTTTGTTGTTGCTATATACCATTAAGATACTTTGTTTGTTTTCACGTAGCTATATCTTTCTCGAACATTTAGAATTGTAGTAATAATGGACTTGAAGGCAAGCTGGCTCTTACGCATTGCACATTGAGAGAAAAAAAAACATCTCTTTTTCTTGTTTTTTGATGAAGAATATGAAATAGTATTATTTGTATCTTTCCTGCAAAGCCAGGCAGAATATCTCTTCCAACACGCAAAGATGTTATTATTTTTCAAAAGAAAAGAAATTCTTTTAATACGGAGCTAAGCAAACGCAGCTGTTTAAAAGCTGGGGGAAAGAAAACGGCGTTCATCAAAAAGGGTGATGAAAAAGATGAAAAAGATAGTGTGTGCATAATAGTAGCAAGGTTCCTGTAGTATAGTAGAACGACACATGTAGATATGTCATTATATGTTATATACAGTACATGTATATTGTGTATTGATGTAGTAAGAATCTATACCTATAAAACACTACAAACTTAGTTGACTCACCGTGACACAGAGACGCAAAATATACCGTCTAATCAGCAGGAACTTATGAAGACAAACATGAATGGGGTTGTCCCTGATTACTGACTAGTTATTATGATCACTATATAAATCTCGGTCACATATCACCGGATAGCGTAAACGAATGCCCAATGAATAGAAAATAAGCGAAATTAAATTTTCCGGTGGAGAAAGTCATTTCCATTGCTTCCTGCACAAAACATTCCGCCGGAGAAAACAACGTACATCGCCTGACAAGGAACGGACAAGGAACGCATACTGCAAACGGAGAAAAACGGATTGAAAATGTTACTCTCCGTCAGGCGTTCGTTTACGCTATACGGTGATATGTGACTGGGCGTATAGGACCAAATTGACATATCTCTTCCTCATAGGGAAATAAAATAAAAGGGATAAGGGCATTAAGACCGTGAAGTGAAATAAATGAAATGAAATGAAATTTATTTACCAAACGACAATATCGTTTACAATATAACATAAATCACATGAAAATTCCAATTGATGTAATATAATTGTTGGTAAATGGACCAGCAGTAACGTAGCATGCTAGTCAAGGCCAGTCCTTTTTACAATTGTTACAACAATATTCTAAATATTTATAGTCCGAGAGATATAGTATTATGCATATTCCTCTCTTACCATTCCTATACACTAAACTATGCCAAAATATATTCTCAAATTATGACTCATTTTAGTGGTTGAGGTTTTTTTAGGGATGGGTGTATGTCATACTTCCTCCCCCATATATATATCATAGAAATTTGGGTGAGCCCCCCTCCTTCCCCACCCCAATGTCTCAAAATCTACAATATAGACATATTCGAAACATTCTAATTTTGTTAATGCAGTGTGAAATATCAAATAAATGGGTAGTGGCCTAGCATGGTCAGACTGATTGGCCCCCCCCCCCCCCCCCGGTGCTACGCCACTGCAAATGGGTATCAATGATAGGGCTCGGTGTAATATCAAAACACAGGAGTAACGAAAACAGCTCCTTAACATACATCCTTTCTTGTAATGTAACTGTAAAATAATGTGTCCAAAACAGCCCCATTCCTGTCTTTGTGGATTCTGCTCATTAAAGAGAATAATGATTTGACAACAGTAAGGGAGAATTAATATTTGCATTATGTGTGCCACAGGTATATTTTCTATTTTGATATAATTTTTGTGACTTTTTTTTAAAATTTCACTCCTGAAAACAGTACCAATTAGATTGAAATGGGTAGTTGCCAAAATGTTTGTTTTTGAGTGAAATCATGGCTAAAGTGTACATCATAGTACAACACGAGCTTTTTGATGAATTCTTACACCTATATATAGTGTTTTGTCTCTGTAATACCCAACTTTCTTCAATATTATCCAATACTAACAAGTGCATAAATGTTTTGGGGGTTGCCGACAACTTTCCTGGCGCAAAAAGCAGTTATGATACGAGTTGTTGAAAGAAAGTACCCAACTAAAAAAAATATGATCTCTTAGAAGTTCTCGGCCCATATTTCTGAAACCCTGCTAGCTAAGTTGCCAGGTATTTCATTATTTAATGATGAGGCTAACTAAGCAACAAGTTTGTCTTTTTAGTTGCTTACTAGTGTTAACTAGGTTACAAGCTAATGGCCCCATTGCAGAACATGCACAAATTTGATTGTTTCAAATGTGCATATTTTCTGACATGCAATTATTTGCAACTTTACAATTGATTGCAACTCTTTCTGCAACAGGTTCATGGTGATATCCCTAACATTAACCTTGCTAACCGGAAATGGAAACTCAAATACCACTTGCTGCCTACTCGGCCCTTTCATCAAACTAAGGCTTAGCTGGCAACTAAAGCTAGCAAGGTTTCATGAATATGAGCCAAGTTCTTGTACTTGGGTTAAACCAGATTTGTTACAAATTATTTAAATACAATATTTCTATAATTAACCCATTTCAAGTATATATCTATACTAGTATATAGCTGTGATGATGATAAGTATTCAAATATGCATTTATTCTTGAGATAAGCTGGTTGTATTGGAATGGAACATCATTTATATTATTACTCCAAGAAGTATTCTTCGTGTACCGTACCGCCCTCTCGTAGAACGCGTAGTTTAGAACATGTAAGCGTGAGTAGACGGTATCGTGTACAACGTTTTATGTGTTACGCAAACGTCCTCCCGGCCTCCCGGCCACAATACGATCATCATGTATATCAATGCACAGATGAAAATCAAGCAACGGCGTACTATTACCCTGCGTTGGGTTGTTGTTTGTACTATATCCACATCTGGTTGCTTGATCGTTCAGTGGTTGTTCGGGCACCAGACTATATGTACATCTCGTGCGGTAACGGCTGGCGATTGGACGGGTGTGTTGTAGATTTCTTTATTACCCATTAGAAGAAGAGTTTTGGCTAAACAAGTTGGGTGAAGGGAAACGTATGTATTAACATTTTTTTATTGTAAATATACATCTAGAAAACTCATGATAAGCTATTTATGAGTGATGAAAGGCGCTAACGAAGGCGTCATACTTGCATCGTTTAACAATATATTCTATTGAATGTGTCTATGGCTGGGTGTAAATTATATACATATATACATAAATATATATAAAAAAGCTAATATTTCTATTCATTTTTTCACTCGATGTGCTTTTTATTACGAGCAAAATGATGAAGTGGCACTGTAGCAGATACGTTAGAGGATGAGTGATGGTGGCAGTGTTAATGCCAAACTGTCGTGCATATTGATTTCCGGTAAATGATTTCTCACTTTGTAGGAATTCTGCGAGAAATAAAGGTGATGACTTTTTTCCACTGCAGCATGTAATCAAACAAGTATTAACAAGTCGACACACGATTTGCATCTGTGTGCTCACTGTCCTGATGTATCATTATGTATTTGACTGACTAGAATGCAAGTTGGAACTTTTAAAACACTAAAGGACGACCGCTGCTTTTTGACGTTCATGTGACGCGACCAGATTGTTAGCAATATTGGGACATTGACCATGTTAATTTTTTTATTTGTTCCTTAATTTTTTTTCTCTTCATTTCATCGGTGTAGGTGAAGCAAGATTATACATATCTGGATATATGAATATATGATATATGATGGTATTTTACATAACATTGATGTTTCGGCACAAATAGATAAATCATTGCGTAGTGATATATCCAAGGTTATATTATTGCCACATCATCTTCCGTGTGTAAGACAAGCTAAGTGCCATGATTTTATTTTGCTATGATTGTCATCTAACCATAATTATTGTAGAAAAGTGTCTATTTGAAGAAGAAAAAAACGAGAAGATAGAGAAGGAGAAAGAATGTAGCTTTTTTCATTTCTTTGCCATTTGATGCAATTTTCATCTTTCAACACTGGCTGTTGCTATATATCTCCAACAAATTTGAACAGAAGTTATATATATAAATATATATATATATAAATATATAAATGTGTGTACAGTGAGCAAATTTTCTTTTTCTTTTTCCTGAAAAAGGTTGAAATGTCAGTCTGACGATCACGCTAACTGTGACTGGTATATTTATCTTTTTTGAGTTATTTTGTAGTATTTATATTTATTATTGGTATACCAGTTGAAGATATTATTACAAAAAATTAAGCTTGTGCCTTTCATCTGATTTACCTGTTTCAAAAAAGGAGAAAGCGAACGTGTTCCACTGAATAATGGATAGCAGACAAGAAGTCAATGTATATGTTTTTTTTTTCTTTTTTATTATTATGATGTAAAAAATTGCATACTAGGTTTTGACCAGAACTTTACTATTGAGCTCTGGGTTTTATTTCCAGCCAGGCAAACCAAATGTGGTTTATATGACTTGCTTATCATTATCATTATTAGTTCGATCCGGATTGTTTTCAAATATTTTTCTTTTGAGTTCAGTGTGTGATCTTATGCAACCAATCTTTAGATCGAGAAGACATAGTGAATAATTGACATGCTCTACTCAATAGGAAGGTTCGCTGAAGACATATTGAAATATTATGCATACCCCATTTACAATGGTTTTTCCTGACAACCGGGAGGCTTGCCCAAGGTTCACCCGACATAGCAGCAACTAATGTATGCAAGATGAGATTCCACTTATTGGATTGTATTTGTTAGGAACAGGTTAACCCCTTGTCTATGGGAACCTGGTGGGTCATGTACAAAGTCTATGGGGATTACAGAATCTCGAAGGGAACAGGTTAACCCCTTGTCTACGGGAACCTGGTGGGTCATGTACAAAGTCTATGGGGATTACAGAATCTTGAAGGGAACAGGTTAACCCCTTGTCTATGGGAACCTGGTGGGTCATGTACAAAGTCTATGGGAATACAAAATCTGAAAAGGAATGGGTTACCGGGTTGTCAGGCAAGGAATATGCATAGTTTTGAATACGTTAGTGAGCCAATTTATTTAGCACTCCTTTAACCCCCCGCTCCCTTGCTCCAATAAACTATTATTCTTTCCTCCAAAATGTTCCTTTTTTTTAATTAATTGCAAAATGCACACAAAATACTGGATGCTAGTATATAGACATTGCCTATAGCAGCTCACTTTTGTCTTATTTTTTACAAAAAATTAAAAAATGTATTTAAAAAAAAGAATATGTACCGGGTATACAAAATAAATGATAAACCTGCTCTTGGTGTGGGTGCATGATGTGCTATAAAAGGGTAACACGTACATATTCTCTATTCAGAAATATGTAGAGACCTATTTGTTTCTTTTCCTTTTTTTTCTTTCTTTTACTCATGAAGGATTCACAATGATGACATGATATATAAAGAAGACTAGTTTTCCTTTGGGTAATATTCATTTCTTCCTCTCCATGAGATTAAAAGGCCAAATCGAGAGAAATGCCAACAGTGCCTAATCGCTAGACATGGAGCACGCAGTTTGGATATATCAAAAGATCAAAGTCTGTTCAAACGATTTCATTATTATTTAATATTTAATAGCAATTTGCATTTGTTGGCCTGGTTAAGTCCCCCCTCTCTATTTTCTCCTCCTCCTCCCCCCCCCCCCCCCCCCCATTTCACTACCCCACGTCCGAGATTGTGCACCGGTCATGTTTAGTTAACCCCTTGCCCTACGGGGAACCTAGCTGGGCCCCGTTTCATGAAATCTGTCTAATTGTAGTAAATGTCACAATTATTGTAACTATGGCAAAGGCTATAAATGCTCCGTATTGATTGGCTGCTGACCGGGTAGTTACAATAATTTGACATTTATATATGCAATAATTTGAAACTTTTTTTCATGAAATGGACCCCAGAAGATATTTTGCTGTTCATGCATCGGGCCCCTCCCAATGCCCTGTTTCATGAAACATTTTTCAGTTGTTGCAAATGTCCAATTATTATGAATACTCTGCCAACAGCCAATCAGCATGGTGCATAAAAGTTGTTGTCATATTAGTAACAATAATTGGACTTGTTTCTGTTTGCCTTACCTGGCTTACACACACAAAAGCATGCTCTCCTATATATCCTTTTCCTTTTGTTTATCTTATCAATATAGTTTTTAATATGATTTGTAATGAATGAGTATCAGAAAGACAGTCGAAACCAGCCCTGTGCTGTATTTGTTGTCGGTCTCTTCCAGGTGTAACGGTATACAAACTGTTGGAATAGACATTTTGTTTTTGTGCTGTATATGAAAGAATAATGCCAACTATATGTGTATCGATCATCATCTTCTTGTAAAGCAATGTGCACCCCAAGTGCAGTGAAGAATGATCATGTTTAAACCCTGTTAAAGAGCCTGAACCCAACGGCCCAAGTTCTCATCAGTGGCACAACTTTAGTCTGGGCTAAAAAGACATAGACTACCAGTAACCTGATAAACCGTTTTGCACCTGTGAACCCATTGATGGTTGCCTTTTGCCACCAAAGATATTATAATTGTTTCCTTTCATTATCCAGTCAATCCCTCTAGTTCTGCTTACGCATTAGGACAGACTGATCCCTGCCATGTCAGTAATAGTATAACCGGTCACCAGTAATATAATGTCCTGGATGATCCAGGTCGCTATTTTGCTGATGACCGTCTGTACTATGACTTGAATTTAAAGTGGCCCATTGTCCTGATGCCTAAGCAGAACTAGAGGGATTGACTAGATAATGAAAGGAAACAATAAGAATATCTCTGGTGAAAAATGGCATCCATCAATGGGTTCACAGGTGCTAAACGGTTTAACAGGTTACTGGTAGTTTATATCTTTTTAGCCCAGACTAAAGTTGTGCCACTGATGAAAATTCGGGCCAACATGTCTTGGATGTTTGGTCTATCAGCAATGTAAGTTATAAAAAACAAACAATGCTTTCCAATTGGTAAAAAGTCTTGTCGTGAGATGGATCTCCAAAGCAACATATATAAAAAAAAAAAGTAAATGTATTTGTTATTATTGCAAAGTGTACTTCTATCAATGGTCTAGACATTGATCAAAATATCACATTTGGAAAGAAGCATATTACAAATATTGGCGTTTGTGAAGAATTTGATGAGATTTTGAAGAAAAAACACCTATTAACCTCATAAACATTACTTTAAAAATTATATAATGTACACCATTTGAGACATGTAAAAGTCAGATTATCAATATGCATGCATTAAACATGTATTCAATTTTATTCCCAATCTATTTTTTGGCTTTGTCTCGTTGCATAAATCTGCATTTTTATATCTTGTCGATGAAAACAACTGCTAATCACAAACAATATCTATACTACATTGAATTGTTATAAAATGTTTTCTGGTTTCGTACAAATATAAACATGGAACAAAAAAAATTATTCTTTAAGGGAAAATGCACCCTTTTTATATTAACATTTTAATTTAATTTAGACATTTTTGGTATCCATTGAAATCCTTATTTTGGATCTCGTCTAATTTGAAAAATCATTGCTTTACACATATATATGCATATAGAACACTGAACTATTTTATTTTTGGTTTCTGCAGCTTTTTTTTCTTCTTTTATTTTCATTTTGATACATTTTAGTTGATTGATCTTTGCCTCTTAAATTGTGGACCCGGTTCATTTGTGACCGGGTAATTGTGTGTTTAATTATAAGAACTATTCAAAATCAAATTATTTTGCTTTGACTCAAGAATCTGTGATATTCTGAGCCAGTGTGATTCAGTTTGAGCAAGAATGCATTTACTACATTGTTTCTCTTGTGTATTTTCATATTGAAAAGGAAAAAAATTATTTTATTTCAAATAAAAAA